>VYZW01017896.1:1228-19466 GCA_013401315.1 Balaeniceps rex | reverse complement strand
GAAGAAATATAGAAAATGGCAGACATGAAGGAAAGTGGAAAAAAATTAAAGCTTATCTAACTTTAGCTGTCATACTAAATATTCTTCAGGATATTTCCTCTGCCTAACTGGTTGAAAAGTGTAAAAATTCACAGGATGTCACATGAAGTAACATGGATTAATATTACAATAGAAGCCTCCACGAGAGGAGTGCGAGTATTTTGCAAAAATTTGTCTTCATGTGTTCCATGAAATCAGGAATCACAATTATAACACACATTTTGAAGATGAAGAAACTTAGATGGATTTAAGAAGGTTTAAGTGATTTGCTCAAGAGCTGTGGAGGAAGATGGAGGGAGTAATGGTAAGCCTGCCTTGAAATATGTATTTTACCCACCAACTTGCCTGTTGTGGCTGAGACCAAGAATATCTTTGTCTTCCCTGAGTTCCAGGAGATCTTGGCATGGACTTCTTGGTGTGCAGATACCACAGGAAGGGTGGGCTGGTTGACATTCAACACATGTGTTAGGCTTTTCAAGCTGAGTCCTGGGGGAGAGTATGCCCTGCGTAGAGCCATAAAATCCATTATTAGAGCTACAGAATTTTGGATTTCTAGTGGACAGTTCAAAGGAACTTGATAGCTATGAGATATGTATTCCTTCAATCTAGGAGGAAAACC
Organism: Balaeniceps rex; assembly: GCA_013401315.1. Classification (NCBI taxonomy): domain Eukaryota; kingdom Metazoa; phylum Chordata; class Aves; order Pelecaniformes; family Balaenicipitidae; genus Balaeniceps; species Balaeniceps rex. The sequence continues at coordinate 18,808 of VYZW01017896.1, read as the reverse complement.
CAGAACAGGAATAACCAAAAAATAAAGAAAAGAGATTTTGTGCAAAGAAAAAAGTCTTAAAGTAAGAGGGTAGGGAAAAAAGTATATGCCTCTTGCAGGCTTTGGTGTGTGAAAGTTTTCTTTAGATGAAAATCTGTTGTGAAATAAAACATAAAATTGAAAATCTTCTTAGAATATGTTTTCAAGAAAACTACTGTTTACTAGAATTAGAATCTCCCATATTCTTGGAAGTTATATTTGTCTATAAATATGCTGTATTTCTCTAGGGATTTTTGGTCCAAGGATCTTTCTTGTGTTCTCCACATTGGAAAAGAAAAGGGCACACATTAAAAGTTTTGGTCCTCCTAGAGAGAAAAGAACTTCATGATTGGAAGTGGGAGGTATTTTAGGGTTGGATTTCATCCTCACATTCAGTGTCAGGATTTCTCTTTTTGTGAAACAAATTATAGTAGTTCCAAAAGTCCAGTTCATTCCATGTCTGTCTTGAGTCTCATCAGAGCCACAGCCACCTTGGAGCTTTCTCCGAAGCCCTCCTATCTTCACAGGCAGACACAAGGAGAATGGGTGTGTGTTCTTAGTAACGCCATCCCTTGCTCAAGTGTTTTTCAGCTGCTTTTAATCCTTCATCAGTAATTGCCATTAATATAGGTTCCCCATTATATTTTCCTAGTAGTATAACTATGATACAGTCCTGGAGCTTTCTCATAACAATATGAAAAGGAACACTGGATTTTGGCCATATCCCCGAGTGGATTTTCTTCCTAAGCTTTGATTATAGTTTTCTTGTTTTTCCTTTTTTATCACATTAAAACAAAATATAGAATAAGTAAATAAGCTAATAGATAAAAGAGAGAAGTAGACATCTGGATGAGACGATGGCAGCTGTTCTCCCTGAAGAACAACAATGGACTAAGTAATTACAGACAGAAACAGCATTTCAGAAAGCAGGATGGTCTCTGAACAGACCTTGAAAATAGAACATGCACATGCCAGAGCTATTTTTATTCTCAACATAATTAAGAGAAAAAAGTAGGAAATTTCTGGACATAGATCTACAGAAATTGTTGTTTATGGCTGCACTGAAGAAAGAATTAGAAAATGAGGACCAAGAGCAGCATGGATGTATGGGAGTGGATGAAGGTGAAAATCAATCAAGTAATGGGATTAGCAGTGAACAGACTATTATAGGGAGACCTGGCTTTTCATATCCCCAGCTTTGAACTGAGGACAGCTGCTGGTGGTCATTAATTAATGATTAATGACTTCAGCGTTAACTAAGGGTAAACTGTGTGATCGTAACTCTATGCGTAATTAAAGCATGCGTTCAATTTTGCATTTGAATTAGGGAATACCTATAGAAAAATGAATTGGGGCATACTTGAATTGGGGAATATCAATACAAAAATTTAACATAAGTATATGGAAAACTTAGCATAATCATCAATAAATTTACAGCATTTGCTCTTTGAAAATAGTGTGCATATACCGAGACTTCAAGTAACCCTACCAATTAGAGTTTAAACTAGTTAATATGAAGTCTTAAAGAAATTGACCATCTGTCATTTCTCAAATGATCTTAATAGAATAAGTCTTCCAAACTACCCATATAATTACTACTAATTTTTGTCTTGTACGTGAACTATATGAGCGGAAAAAGATTGTAATTAAGATAAACTGTAAGTGGGCATTTAAGTGTGTCGGCTATTGATAATTCAAGTAACTCTTATCTGTTGTCACTGCTGTGACTGTTGTTACTGTCATCTCAGATTGCCAGCTGGTCACCAAGGCTCTATAGATCTATACCAAACCAATGGGGAGGAGGCAGGAGGCTGAAAGTAATTTGAGTTCAAGAATTCAGAGGCATCGAAAGGAGAAAATACCTAATATATTCTCTTTACTTAAATTATTTTAATTTAATCCTGGGCCAAAAGTTCCTCACTCAGAAATGAATATCTGTTGCATGGTGTTACAAGATTACAATTGGATGGGTGTATTTTATTTATATATTTGGGAACTTTTTTGCATTTCTGTGCCTTAAGTGTGATCTCAGCTCTAATTCTCCAGTGTTGGTAATGGAGGGTTCAGGAAAACTGCCAGCATAATATTCTTTATCCATAAGTAAGTGATGCCACTCCATCATTCATCATCCCTTTTTGCTGCTGGATCGGCTTCTGTTTGTTGTTTATTTTTTTTCTTAGACATTTGCAGAATTGGGATGCGCAAGGTAAATATTGGGAAGGCTTGCGGTATGCAAGTAGGAAATGCTCTACAGATTTTTTGTTGATTTTGAATCATGAAATACACAGTCGGCAGGATAGGAACTGATGTTGCATAGTGCTAGGAAAATAAAAGGAGGAGGAGGTAGGTGATACATACCTTGCAGACAGTATGTTAAATTTTACTAAGCTCTGCAAGAATCTCTGCATGGATAATAAACTTGGTAAGACAGATCCCCCAGCTGTCATTGCATTGTCATACATCACCAGATCTAGTGGCTCCAGATCACTTTATGCCAGCAGTCTCTAGGATGTACTGGGTGAAGTACTAGGATGCAGTACTTCACCCTAGATATCCTGAAGTAACAACATTTTGTCAAGCAAGCCGTATGGAATATTCTAGAGTACTATTTCAAAAAGAACCAAAGTAAAATAAAGTGTATCACCTTTACTGTACATTTATATATGTATGTACATATGTGTATATGGATTTGTGTGTGTGTATATAATCTATTTGCTGCACACCCAAATGCGCATAAGTGAATTAATTGCATCATCACATAATTTTTTGCGTCTCTAAGTCATCTGTGTCATAAGGATTATTTAATGGAACATTCATACTCACTTACTGTTGCTATTCTTATTACCGTGGAGCAATAGCAAAGTTTAGAGTTGAATTTTTTTTTTTTCTATCTAGAAAGACCTCATTCCAGAGATACTGTAGTCAGTGTAAATACTGTATTTAAAACTTTGGTTGATTCTCACTCAGAACAGAGATTTTATGAATTTTAACACTGTTGAACATAGAGTCCTGAACAGTGCAAAATGGAATTTAGATATATTAGATAATAAAGCTTTAGAAGTAATCATTGAAACCAGTGCATTTGGTCTTTATAGAATATGTTTATGCAAATTCAGGTGTGTTAATCATTAAAATATCTTTGAAAAAGTAATTTTTATTTCCTTGCCTCTGTAATACTGTTGTACCTGGCCTGTCCCCATCATCATTATGGTGTTCAGTGAAATAAGTACAGGACTTTCGTTAAATGTGGCACATGATTTCTAAAGATGCTTGAAATAAATGGCCTCAGTGTTGCTTCTTGCAGCGTCACAAATATATTTTGGGCAGTACTGAAATTTCTAAATAGTGCAAATAATGTTTCTGTACTGGTTTTTGAACTTAAAAACTATATTAATAGTTCTCTTAAAAGGATTCTTTTATAAATTGCTTTTTTTGGTTCTTTATAATGCACAGTCCTGTCTGCTTCTACAGTTCCTGGTTTGATATTTAAGATTACTGAACTCAGTCTCTGCAATGTCCTCCTTATTTAAGGTGACTTTCCAAGTGTTTGATTAAAAAAAGAAACCAAAGCGATAAGCATGAATTAATGAAGAATTGTCAACAGAGCACCACCCTTTTTATTACAAATAAGTATTTCTATCTTTAATAAAGCTGGACAGTCTGCCTTGTTATTAATAGAGAATTCTGGAAGAAGCTGTTTCTGATGGTCTCTTTAAATTGGTGTGGGTAGTGCGCCATGTGCTGGAAGAATGAATGTAGTAAGATGCTTTATGTACAGGATTTTTTCGGGTGTAGTTTAACCATTTGTAGTCAGTTCATAAAAGAGCCAGTCCTGAAGTGTAGGCTGACTGCTCTGTTAGGTGCCACTGTAAGAAGGAATACGAAGAAGTAGTAAGTTTAAATGCTTTTAAGTGTGTTAGTGAAGCTAAGATCAGATGATACAGAGCAACAAATCTAGATGGATTGTAAAACATCCCGATTCTTTTTTTGCTGATTTTTTCCATTCCTATTGTTTTAAAATGTCTGCTCCTTTAATGAATCACAAAATTTCCTCTTATCTCTGAGACATTTTCCTCCTAAAAAATGACATGTAAACTTCAATCCAAGAATCGTTTATCAGATCCATGAATTTTTCATTAGTTGCTAATATTTGATTTAAATAGAAATAGGCCTGAAGTTTGAGCAGATAACCACAGAAGTGGAAGCGATGGCTGTTTTGATACAGTTTTGGTTATGTGCTGGGCCCTCCTCCTGAAATATTAGCAAGCATCCTCCATGAACTTTCTTACAGGAGGATATGAAACACTGAAGTTTCTTATGGCAAGAGTAGGAAACCAGGCATATTATCTTTGTATCCAAGCTCCCTTACTTAGCTGACAGAAAGTTAATTTTATTGATACTGTACGCTTTAAGAAAAATACATCTTAAAAGACTCGATAGTTTTTCTTAGCCCAGAGAGTAAATGTTAGGAAGGCACACTCAAGCATGACAGTCATCTTTTTGTATGAAGGATGTACATCTGTACAAATGGTGTTCAAGGCCCTGGTACGGCAAGTTGGTGTTATAGATATGGTTAATACCTTGTTGTACTGGAATACCAACAGCAAGTTTGCTTGGCACAGAGGCCACAGCGCTTGCCCTGCCCGTGGGTGCCTCGATGGACTTTCAGAGCTGCTCCAGCCATGGGCGTAGAGCCATTCCTCTTAGCGTGACAGCCTGTGATCACCTGCTTTCCTCTAATATACTCTTACCCATAGTAAAGAGCTGCCATACGTGCCAGGGAGGCTTTTGCATTCCTAAGGCATGGGGTGGATGGCTGCACTTCCTCATCGAGGTGATACTTAATTTGTCAAATTCAGTGATTTGAGCTGAGTTTACCAGTGTGATGCATTGTTGTATAGACCCTACCTCCTGAGATACCAAGATAATGGCTTCGCAAGATATTTTGGCCTGCTGAGTGCATACTCTTTCGCACATTTCCGTAGTTATTTTCCTGTTGTATGTTATACAGAACTGTTTAAAATGAGAAAATGATATATATTTAATATTTAACTAGCGTGCCATATTTAAATAATATCATAATATTAACACAAACTAAGAAAGCCAGGATATTATTACAGTATAGATAACACTTTTTACCTAATTTGCGTGGTCATTACTTTATTTTTCTTTTATTTTATGGACTGATTTAGCATAAATACTGTTTCAGCCAGCATGAGAGATTTCACTATGTTAGGAGGTCGGAGTCAAATATTTTAACTGGATTTTAGAGAGGCTGGATCATTTGGTGAACAATAACAATTTTAGTTATTCATGCTGAGAGCAAAGTAATTAAATCTCATGCTTCAGGGCAGAGGCCTGCAGCCCGTGCTCTGCTGCATCCAGCAAGGGACTCAGCTCGGTAGGTGCTGGTGCCTCGGTGCTGAGGGTTGAGGAGAGCGTTGTCGGTGATATGAGAGACACGTAAGTCCTTGTTTAGAAGAGGGATATTAGGTTGGTGTTATTAAAAACGAAACAAATAAACACTGAACAACAACAATAAATCCACCAAAAAAAAATCTAAACCTGTGTAGTGTTTAAAATTGATTAGTTACATAGCGGTGAATTTTTTCCCCCTTTTAAACAACAGGTACTTGCCATGACTAGAGGACAATTTACATCTACTGATGGATTAGAGATGTGCCATTCTGCCGGTTTTATACTCCTACAGTTTATGGCCAGTATTGAAATAGCAAGTTGAACATTTCCATAGTGATTTGCAAATGTTAAGAAATTAATTTTCCTGACAACTCCGTGGGGTATGTGCAGACTTCAGCTCTTTATTTATAAAGGCAAAGATTCAGAGCAGTGTGACATACCCAAAACTGGGAAAGAAAGAGCATCCAATTCCAGATTTAAGACTTGTGTCACATAGCCAGAACTGGCATAAGCTGCTCTAATAAAATTTGCTGAAACCTGGGCGGAATGTTGGCTATGAAAACCTCACATGCAGGTTAGTCCATGTGTGCTGATTGAAATTAGGTGCCTTTATGTTCCCCAAACGGTTGGTTTTCCTGAAATTAAAATTTCAGGGGTCTGAAATTATTTATGCATAGATGAATACTGTTGATTTAAAGAAAATGCAAGGAATATTTCCATAAGACAGAAACATTTCATTTTGATGCCTACAGACTAAGATATTGCATTTTGAAAATAGTAGAGCATTTCATGTAGCATGTTGAAATGACACTTTAGAGCATCTTATTTTGAAATTGCATTTTCTATTTCTTAAAAATCACAAACTAAACCATTAAAATGTTCAGTAGCCTGAACACTTATACAATGCTTTTTTGTTTCAGATCAAACAGTGCATTGCAAGTTAACACAAAATCATATTGTCCAGACTTGTCATTTATTCCCAAAAGGTGTATTTCCCAGTATGTCTAAGTCTAGTCACCAGACTGAGGAGTCTCATCCCTCGCACTTTGGTGCTGGGACACGCAATGCTGAAAGTCCCTTGAACAGCAGGCAGACCTTTGTTTTCGGGTTACTTACTTCATCTAAATGAAGTGCTGCGTACACACGGAAGGGAAGGAAAACACAGGCTACATTTTGAAGTCCTGCCTTCTGCTAACCGTATCTTTTGCAGTTTGGAGCATGTGTCTCGCACTGTGAGTCAGCTTTCTGAAGGAAACCCTATGAATCCCGCATAAGATAAACCTGCATGAATAAATTACAGTAGAACTAGCATATGGATTTTCAGTACGTTAGCTGGCTCTTAGGAAAATGTTTACGAGAACACTGTAGCCCACATGGAAAGTATAATGATGGTGGCTCCCTGTTAATGAAACTGGAGTTATGCTGCAGCACAGTTATCACATACTAGTATGTGCTAAAAATGCATACCCTGGCTATCCCATGGTTACATGTTCACATAGCCCTATTGTCAGTAACTACTACCATCTTTATCTCTTTTTAACGTGGAAACTTATACAAAGCTTTTGTTGTGTTTTAAAAATTCAGGGCCATCCCATTCTTGTTTCCCTTTTCAGAGCATGATGAATGTATAACAAACCAGCACAACTGTGATGAAAATGCGCTCTGTTTCAACACCGTGGGTGGGCACAACTGTGTCTGCAAGCCGGGTTACACGGGAAATGGTACCATCTGCAAAGGTAAGCCACTGAAAACCCGGGGCTATGGCAGTCTTTGAACTGGATGAGATGCTTTGACATAGTTGATGCAAATCTGTTCACGTACCTTGAAGAAGACAGACAAAATGCTAGGCTAGGCATTTAGGTCCTGCACCTATAAGAAGATCTTCATAGGCAGATACACACTGACTTTGCATTTGGCAGAGTTCACAGTAATTTCAGGATGATGCATACATAAGTTAGTATGCTCTAAAATTTGGAGTAATTATGTTTCATTTCTGCCTCAAGTTAACAGTTTCTACACATGCTACACCATTCAAGAAATGGTAACCACAGTTACCAACAAAGTTACAGCTCTGAAAACATTGTCAGATCTACATTGTCCATGGTCAATCACTTGCTATTTTGCTTGGATGAACTGAAAGTTGTTTGGTATGCTGTGTCTTTTTATTGTAAATGAGAAAATAGACGTGCATGCACAAAAGCTTTGCTACACGTGAGGTGGTGCCTTGTTTTCTAACATACGTTCTCGTTCACTGGTAAACATTAGAAGTTCTATTACTAGTCTTAGAAAGATGCTTTCCCAGAGATACAATGCTGCTTTTATTTCTGTTACATTTCACATCAGAGGAGATGATACTTGGTACTTGGGCCCAAATCCTTGGAAGTCCTCAGGCTCTGAGCATAGGATTTAGAGGAGGCTTGAAAATAAAAGTTGGTGTAGCTGTAGAGGAACTGGCTCAGACGCAAGAAGTGGTCTAGCTGCAGCAATAGCATACCCAGCGTTCCTTGAAATTGTGCCTCAGTCCTCTTGATCTGTTAGGTGTCAGAATCTAAAGCCCCAGAGTTAACATTGGTAATATCCCATAGATACATTCTGCTGCTGTGTATTATCACTGCAGGGGGTTTGGACTAGATGACCTCTAAAGGTCCCTTCCAACCCAAAGCATTCTATGATTCTATGATTATCAAGGCTAAGCAACCCAGTATTTCTTTCATCGCTAAGCCTGATTAAGATCTTAGCACAAGTTATTCCTTCACCTGAGTCACAGTATGATTTTTCTAAATATTCCTAACATAAACGAGCTCTTCGTAAAACACGACAGCCTAGTCTGCTTCCAGTCAAACACATGGGTGGAGGGAGAGATGTCAGCCAATACACCCTTTTATGCTGGGCTCCCTCCTCTGGAGAATGGGAAAAAAGTCTTAGCCTGAGGACGTTCAAACCCATTGCTGCTCCTCTCAGAAGAGAGCTCTGTCTGCACAGCTTGCTCCTGTGCTGTGCTTGGGAGTATTCCCCAATCCTTCTGCTGGAGGTGTGAGAGATTCCAGAAAGGAAATTGAGATTTCTTTGGGTCAAAGAGAAGGTGCGTAACCCTAGAACACCACGTTCAGCTCTTCTGTTCCCTGAATAAGAGCTCTGACTGCAGGTCTGACATTTCAGAGGACACCTGGCCCCACTGTGAAAGAAAAGTGCATCCTTCCCTCCCTCCCTTTTCAATACTGAAAAGACAGTATGAAGGAGAAGGCTCTGAGCCTGTGTATCCCAATCTGAGAAATGTACTCCGCAGCCCTGGCTTGGATGCCAGTGTCCTTCAAAGAGACCTGGATGCACCTCTTGTCCCCATGGCTTTGGCAGCTTTTCACGCACTGTGCTGCCAGCTGTGCTCCCGTGCACCGTGTCATCCTGCACCGGGAAGCTTAGATGCCTCTCTCAGTGCTGGGGTCTCACACCACGAGGCTGGTGCCTGGAAACCGAGAGCTGCAAAGCTCAAATCGATAACACTCATGTTCTCTCTCAGATGAGCCTTAAGACCTTATCAGTGGTGCTTACACAGAGCAGCTGCAAACCGAAGTCTGGCATCTCCGGTGGCTGGTTACAAGCGCAGGGCTAGACCAGTGCCCGAGAGCAACTCCTTATGTTGGTGATAACCTCCATCTGCCTAGTTTCACCTACAGTTTCTTGTGACCAGAGCATTTCTGATTCCATACTGCGGATACAATCAGAGCAGTTATCAGCTGCCATGTTTTCTATCAGAGCTGTTTGCATTTCTGTGTCTGTAGAAGGGACTCTTTAATGCATACACATATTCACAACTGTATCTGGAGAATGATGCACCTGGATGCGTGAGCACGGCTTCTCAGATTGCAGCATGCCAAAGAACAAATCCAGGGATCGACTTCAAACTGTAAATGGTAAAAGTTTTTAAGTCCTTCAGAATCCCTTGAGAAAAAATTACTATTTTTATTGTTTCAATCTAATCGCTTAATCAAGGAATAAGGTAGCCAGACAATTTAGTGTTCTGTTGTGCCTAGTATGCCCAGGCTTTTATTTGGGCAGCAGAGAAGACCAGCACTGCCCTAGGAAGAATCTGTTCCTGGGGAAGATGCTGCTTTTCACTGCTTCCCAGTGCATGCGAAGGAGCACATATGTGAGCTGTTGTCTTCAGATGATTTACTTTAATCTCCTTCTGTAGCTTGTCAGCCCATCTGGCCAGTGAGGCAGGGGGGCCATAAACCATCTCTTCATGACCTCTATCTTTTGGAGAAGGCAGCCTCTGCGCTTCGTGCCGCAGGGACCACGTTTTGCACCAGCCTGCCAGCGGCCTGTGGCCACCTGCGTGGTTGCTGAGTGTAGTTATGTTAATTCTTTCTTAACCTTATATTGTGATTTTGCATCTTGCAGCCTTTTGCAAAGACGGGTGTAGGAATGGAGGAGCCTGTATTGCTTCCAATGTGTGTGCCTGCCCACAAGGCTTCACTGGGCCCAGCTGCGAAACTGGTAAGATTGTAATTGAATTTACGATGAAGGTAATCCAAGGAGGATGTTTGAGGTAATCCAAGAATAAAGGATTATTTAAGTGTGTGCCCTAAAAGAGGAAGCTGCTACGAAAAAGTTACTCACTTTTCTTATATACCTCCCAAGCGAATATGTTACAGCAGTTCTAATTAGAAGCACATGGACTGCAAAAATGAGAACATGAATTAAGACATCTTGGGTTTTGATGTTTCATAATTAATAAGATTATTATAGACTTGCTTTTTACCTCAAATGGCCTTTGGTATCTCCTGTAAATGGCAGATAATCTGATATCTAGAAGTAAATTTCAATAATTGATTACTTCTGTGCTGTAAATGTGTGACTGGTTCAGTAGCTCACCTTCCCTTGCAACCTTATTTGAAGACTTCTGCTTAACTCAGTGTTCTGACTCAGTGTTAAGGCAGGTTTCGGTGTTCCTACTGCTTTTACCTCCTTTCGCAGGAGATAAAAGGTTTGCCATTCTGCAACCCCTGAGGATGGCAGTACCACAAAGCCTTGTTTTACAACTTTATTTTTTAAGTCTTGGATCTAGTCAAATTACATTGCCCAGCAGAGTATGTAGAATGTTAATACTTAGCATCTCAAGTGCCTGTAAATAATTTCTTAAAGTTCAAATGAATAGTTTCAGCACCTTTATTTATTGCTGCAGAATTTTTAAATGCATTCTAACCGTACATGCCTCCAGGAGGTAAAGGGAGAAAGCTCACTTAGATTGATCGGCTTCAGTACGCCTAATAAAAGGGCAGTCTGCCACCTGTGATTGACTGTTGTTGCTGTTCTATATTGCCTTCAATAAATCCTCCAAACAGAGGAAAGGAGGTCATTTGAGCAAGTATTGCTTTCATCTGACTTGTAAACATGTCCAGTTTAATGAAAAACACAGACTGATCTGAATTCTGTATTATCTGGTCCATTTGAGAGGTGAGAAATGTGATTGTTTTCATTCTTCTGTATTTGGGTGGATATTACCGCAGTGCACAAGAGGGATTCTGTGTGAAAAGCAGTATCCTGATTGTTCATCTATTTCTAGAAAAATGTCAAAAGAGCAAGTTTTCAAGTATTCCTCCCTGTTTCACAGACTGCAGATAATGTGGTACAGGATATCAAGGTCTCTTCAGTGTAACAGTATTGTGTTTTTGCTTGGAACAGTTTGTGTGCTAAGAAAATGCTCAAGTATTAAAACAGTTACTTCGTTTTAGTAATATTTGTCTTATACGCTCCTTACAACATTCTGCTGTTATCGACTAAATATAATGTGTATAGTTTCAAGGCCTACATTCATCTTTTCCAGCTTTATATTCCTATCTGAAGTGTGTAGACTAGAAGCGTATTTGCTTTAGTCTCCTTGTATAGTCAATATTAATAGCCACAATCAGAGAGAGATCTTACTGGCTTTTCTGAATTGCCCCTGGAAGTCCTGTCTCTGCTCTCTGCTTTAGAGGAGAACCCAGGGACACTCTGTTCCCAATTCAGAAAGTTAAGGCACCTTAAGCTAACTTAAGTTAGCTTAAGTGCGTTCAGCCCCAAATGTCCTTCGAAAGCAGCTGGACTGCTGGCCTAAATGTCTGTGCTTCCTGCCCTTCAGGAAACATATAGGAGGGCAGGCAGAGACTTGGACCAGATCTGAATGCTTTTCTGAATATCTGATCTCAATATTTAACATAAGGTTAGTATGGTAGTTTTCACCTGATATCTCAGAGCTAATGATACTGTTATGATTCGGAGCCAGTTTGCCAGCCCCAAACCAGTTTCCTAGGTCAGCTTTGCAAGAAGCCCCTCTGTCTTGGTGGACATCCACTGAACATCATATTTTTTCTTACTGTTGAAATAAGTAATGCTAGAGATCAGCCACAGGGGTACAGGTCTGGTCACCTCATTTGGATATTAATGTGCAAGAGTAGGATTGTGATCTACTTGCACATGTCTTTGAAACGTAGTCTGAAATACCGTCAGAGTGGCAAATGGAAGAGCTATCCTGTTGATAACAAGCAAAAGCTGGTTCATTCTGAGACTGCATTGTCAGAAAAATGGTGCTGTATACAGCCATAAAAGAAAACCTGAGCTTCAGACAGTACATATTCACTTCCAGTGAATGCAACAGTTTCCTGAAGGTACTTCTTGTTAGGCTTGAAATGATTCAAGACATTCATACTACAAATAATTTATGCTGGAAGCTTCCCTTTTTGAACACTCACTTTATCTACAAAGGTGATGTAATCTTTTCTAGGCAGACATCTTTAGTTGTGATCACACACAAGGAAGGAGGAGGATTGATGTAAAGATGCCAAATCTATTTTTAAATTGCATGTTACTTATTTCTGTTTATGCTACATATATTTTAAAAACCGCTTATTGAAGAATCTTGGCATTTTTAACTTAAAATAAAACATATAGTTATATAGAAATTGTCAGCAGCTGCTGAAACTATGAATTAATTAACAGGAGAATGAATCCACACCCCAGCAATAACCTAGAAAAATACAATCACCAGTTCTGTTTCCTTCTGTAAAAGGTGGTTTAATAGCTCTGTTTAAATAATTTCTCAGACTCATAGGAAGGATGAGGTTGGAAGGGACCTCTGGAGATCATCTTGTCTAATCCCTGTGCTCAAAGCAGGGTCAAATAGAGCTGGTTTCTCAGGACTGCGCCCAGTTGGATTTGGAGTGTTTTCAGGGTCGGAGACTCCACAAGCTCTCTGGGCAACCAATTCCAGTATTCAATCACCCTCATGATAAAAAAAAATTCGTTTCATTACGTTCAAATGCAATTTCCCATCCCCCTACTCCTTTTCCTGGGCACATCTGAGAAGTGTCTGGCTTCCCCCAACACTGTCAGGTATTTATACACATTGATAAGATCCCCCTCAGCCATTTCATTTCCAGGCTGAACATCTCAGCTCTGTCAGCCTCTCCTCATATGACAGATGCTCTGGTCCCTTAATCATCTTCACAGCACTGTGCTGGCTAGGTCTCTCTTGTACTGGGGAGCCCAGCACTGGACCCAGCACCCCAGATGTGATCTCAACAGCATGAAATAGAGGGGAAGGATCTCCTCTCTTGACCTGCTGGCAATGCTCTTCCTAATGCAGCCCAGGAGGCTGTTGGCCTTTGCTGCAAGGGCACATTGCTGGCTCATGTTCAACTTGGTGTCCACCAGGACCTCCAGATCCTTTTCTGCAAAGCTGCTTTCCCACTGGCCAGTCCCCAACCTGTGCTGGTGCCTGGGGTTGTTCCTTAATAGCTGTAGGACTTGGCATTTCCCTCTGAACTTGATGACATTCCTGTCGGCCCATTTCTCCAGCCTGTTGAGGTCCCTCTCAATGGCAGCACAACTACCTGGTGTAGCAACCCCTCCTCCAAATTCTGTATCATCTGCAAACGTGCTGAGGGTGCACTCTGCCTTATTGTCCAGATGTTAAACAGTACTGGCCCAGTACCCAGTATTTACCCAGGTGTACACCGCTAAGTGACTAGCCTCCAACAGGACATTGTATGGCTCCCTCTGAGCCCAGCCATTCAGCAAGTTTTCAATCCATCTCACTGTCCATTTATTTAGCCTGCACTTTTTAGCTTGTCTGAGGATGTTATGAGAGCATCAAAAGCCTTACTGAAGTCAAGATAAACAACATCCACTGCTGTTCTTCCATTCACCAACCTAGTCATCTTATTTTGGAAGGCTATCGGGTTGGTTCAGGTATGATTTTGTCTTCATAAATCAATGTTGACCATAACCTTCTTGTGGTGGTCCAACCAAGTCACCTTCTTGTCCTTAATTTGTTTGGAAATGGTATCCAGGAGGATACCATCAGGTTCCCAGGGATGGAGGTGAGGCTGACTGATCTGTAGTTCCCTGGATCCTTGCTATTCTCAAGGATAGGAGGGACATTTGCTTTCTTCCAGTTCTCAGGAGCTTATCTCAGTCACCATGACCTTTCAAAGATAATTGACATTGGCCTCGCAATGACATCAGCCAGCTCCCTCAGCACTCCTGGGTGCATCCCATCAGGTTTGATCAACCTATGTTTTCTCCAGTGTATTTAGATATTGATCCTCCTTCACCAAGGGTAAATTTTTCTTGCTCCAGACTTTCCAACTGGTCTTGGTGACCTGGGACTCCTGAAGGCAAATCTTACCAGTAAAGACAAAGGTGAAGAAGGCATTGAGTACCTCACTGTTTTCCATGTCCTTTCCAAACCCCATCCCTGCACACTCGATGAGTGTCTCAGTATTCCTCCCAAAACCTGAGACGGATGATGCTGTCTATGCTTAGGTCCTGCCTATGGAGCTAGGCTCATGTTGTAGAACAGGCCATTGACCAAGAACAAGAATAAACCAGAGCTGAAGTAGCTGGGATTGTTGTCCAGAGCATCCCCCTAAATTTTTGATGAGGCTGTCTACTGACTGGCAAATACCTGGCCTGTTTCCTTGGTGCCCAAGTTGGCTGGGGAGATGTACTGTTCCACGTGATGGGACTAACAGCTCCTCCAAGTCTTCCAACGGAGCAGAGAGGAGCAGAGGCACTGACTGATAGGGCACTGCTGAGTAGGAAGCAGACAGCCTGCTTCTGATGGGAGAGGTCAGAAGTCTTCTGATAAAATTATCCTGAGATTGAAACATGGTTTCAGGGCAAACCCATTCACCCAGAACTCAAAGTGGCTTTCCCAGTTGTGGTGGATTAGCACCAGAAGCTTGCTTGTGTTTATGGGCACAGCTGTAACGCTTTTCACCTGTCAGCTGCCATGGAAAGGCTATGCCAGATTCCTAAATTCAGTGGCAACTTTTGCAAAGAGAAGTGAAGCCCTGTGTAATTAAGCGCTGTAATGGGTTTCACAAAATTTTTTGCTTCCAAATGGGTGCTTCTGGCGTGTCAGTAGGAACCACAACTCTCAGAAACGTAAGAAGGAGAATCAACTAATACTGCTAGCAGGTATTCCCATGAGAAGATGTATTCACTGTGGAGTGCCTTGCAGTTAACAGAGCTATTGCAACGCCTTAGAATGATGTTGGAAGCCTTTTAGATTGATAGTGGCCTGTGCCCTGTGGAAATAGATCAGTGGAATGAGGAAACAGATGGAAGAATCATGTACAGATATATCAACCTCCAGTGCTCCTTTTTAATTAGTAATAGAACATAAAAACGGGATGTGGGAGAATTCCCCTTTCTCTTCCCAAAGGATGTGCGTTGAGGCATTTTTAATGTTGGGGTTGCATTCGTTGGCTTAGGGAGGTGGGGTATATGTGTTGAAAGATTTTCAAGCCTTACAAGGCACAGGAGCAGTTAACCCAATAGAGCAGCCTTCTGCAGTGTAGAAAGCTGAGACTACCAAGGGAATCTTAAAATATTTGTGCCTGTTAAACTTCTTCAAAATACCTGACTTAATACTGTCTTGTTTGATTGCAAAATTATTAATTCTTCAATGGGCATTTTTAAATGCTATCTTAAATTGTATTTTAAAAGTATTTTATTTTAGAATCCAGCACAGGATGACTTCGTTAGTTCTGCTTGATGTTACTGTAACTCCCCTTTAACTTCATGACAGCACTTTAAGAGTGGATTTGCTCTCCTACTAGATATGCATATCTGCTACTGCTTATATACAAGATTACTACACTTTTGCTGCTTGTCAGCTTCTTTTTTGAGTTCCCACACTCATTTTGTGCTTTGAGTATTCCCCTGGACCGCTTTTAATTATGCATGAGATCAAATAGCAGAGTTTCGCTACTAGTAGTGTTTTGATGTAGTTTTTGTTAACAGGTTGGCTGGAAGTATATGGCTTTTTTTATGGATGATTGGCTGTAACTTGCTTTTCCTGATAATGAACTTTCCTTGGATATCATGGGAATCATGTCCACCTGTTGTTAAACAATCAATGACAAACTGCTGAAAATAAACTGGCACACAAAGCTGTTATCTTTGAAAGAAACTGTTGAGAAAAAGTTTAACTTACAGATTCTACATTCATTCAGCCATACATTACTACTAACAGCTGGCTTAATTAAATGTGTAACTGAATTTATGAAAAAAATGGTGGACATCAGGTATGTGAGATCACCCTCTCTTATCTGATCTTTTATCAGAAATAGCCAAATCCAAGGAAAATGTACCATTTGTCTCTTCTCTGTATTTGTTTCCCTTTTTTTTTTCCATGTATGGAAAGCTCAAACAAAAATGGTGTAAGTGTTGTGAGTACTTCATGGAGGAGGAAAAAAACTTTGGTGTCACTAAACCAAATTTTCACAGCTTTGTGCTTAACATTTGTAGTTCAAAATACTGAAATACAACTCAGACAAGTGATTTGGGTAAATAATTGTTATAGACAAGATCTCTTTAGAGTTTTGTGCCACTTTCTATATAAGCTGAATTATTAACACGTGTGACTGTTGCTTTTTTCAGCAAATCCAAATTAATTTGTTCTCGTGCAGTGACCATAATAATAGCAGGCTTCATATTATTGAAGACTATTATTATTCCTGTTCCAAAGGAAGCTTGTGAAAATCTTTTAATTCTGATACCCCAGTTATTAGGAAAATAATTTTACTGGTATTGGAAAAGAAGGCTTTGTCAAAGTAGCCAGAAAGCTTGTTAACTTTGCTGATTTTGCAAAAATGAAGTATTTTAGTCCTTTTAGCATCACAAGAGAACTGCTTCCATTTAAGCCCTTGATCCCTGGTGTTCAGCTAAAACAACCACAATCAGCTTGTGGCCAGGTAGGCTCTGAAGCTAAAACTGTGACACAAATGGCATTTGAAGCCCATAGAGCATTGAACCAAATCTGTAAGAACTGGAATTACTTTTGGCAGAACTCTTAAAAATTCTTGGCCCGAGTCTAATGAAAACTCTCTGTAAGCTATGAAAGTATCACAGTCAAAACTTTCCCAACAACTCAGGAATCTGCCATTTGCTTAGTTTTATTTTTACAATGAAGATTTAAGTTACTGATAGTTGGATTGGGATTTACAACAATACTAAAAGGCTCAAATTTCTGGTACAAGTATGCAAGGTCCTGCACAAACCCAGAGTAATAGGAGTGCCCTTCAACAGTTCATAGTCTAACCAGGGGAAGCCAGTTGCATGCTGGGATAAATGAGTATAACATACAAACTCCTTGAGCAGAAAGCATATTAGGGTTAGTAATTTTATTTTCTGAAATCCTTTAAGGGGTTGCTGGGCTTTTTAATGAAGGAGGAAACAAAAGAAGGAAGCCAGAGGAAAGTGGTGGAACGAACATGAAGGCAGCGCAGGCATGGACTGTCTAGAGCAGTAGCTGTAGGAAGAAGGGATGCCTCTCATAGTTCATCAGTTTTNTTATTCTGGTTGCAAAATTTTTTAATGTCAAAATATAAGGTGACTTTTGAGATTTGAACAAGCAGTAGTAAGGAGTAGGCTAAAGTCGACACTGTAATTTGCATGGTCAACTTAATGTAATTTCCCTGTTGCCCAGGGTGAAAGCTGTTAAATTTTACCTCCTGAGCTACTCTAGGCAAATAGTGCCTAAGAGCAACGATTTGAATACCAAACTGTGCCCCAGTGAACCATCTAATCCAGTACCTTGGTGGTGTCCCCAAGTCATTTCACTACCTGGAAAGTGTATCCATTCTTTTTTTTTTT
>VYZW01017894.1:4049-17124 GCA_013401315.1 Balaeniceps rex | reverse complement strand
AGATAACATTCATTTACAAGTGATGGCTTTATACAAAACCAACCTGTTTGGGGAAAGTGGTTAAGTGTCTTGCAAGTCTTACAAAGTAGAATAGCAACTGGTCTTCTCTCAGCAAGATGACAAGGAATAAAACTCTGTCAATGCTTGTCTTAGTTTGCAGCAAAGAGCTTCGCTCCTTGATGTCAACAACTTATGAAATGGAAGCAAGCCACTTAATCACTGGCAACGTGTCTATTTATTATGCAGCGTGTAGAAAACATCTGTGAATATTCTCATCATTGGCTTTGAAAACACCCATTATAAAGTAAGCTGCGCAATTACCTCTTAAGGTGATAAAGTGCTCCAGAACTCACGTTCTTCCTGGAAACTGCANATGTTGGTATACAATACAGTTTCTGAGGAAAGATGCTAGATAGCTGGAGAACAGCTTCGAGCACAATAATTAAGATAAGCAAAAGGAAAATGACTGTANTACCTCTTAAGGTGATAAAGTGCTCCAGAACTCACGTTCTTCCTGGAAACTGCATCTGAAGAGTCTTCAGTTTTCCAGAAGATTTTCTCCTGTCTCATAAAATTACTTTATTAGAAGGTCAGTTAGCATTTATCAACTGTGTCCCATCATGATACTTTCAAGACTCATCTATTTGAAGTCTAATGGACACCATTATGCAACCTTAATGAAAGTACACAGGTCACTGCAGTACTAGACACTGAGTGCATCACAATCCAAGTATCATTATACAATATTATTATGTAAATAAGTACTGTATAGTGCCTTTCAAATGCACTTCAAAGGAAGTTGGAGGAAATCTTAAAAGCTGAAAGAGTTGAGAAGAAAGTACAATAGTATCAGGCAGGAGTTTGAAATGTGATACTCTCAAACATATGCATATGTTAGCGTCTTGCAAAGGCACTACCAGGTTGTCTAGGTGATGTTCTAAAGAAAAATACCAGGGAGGTAAGAGTTCCATGTCTCAGGTAAGCGTTGTTATTTGTAAAAGACTACTGACTGATTGTAAGAGGACGTTCAGAGAAAACTTATTGAAGAATTTCAATGTGAAAGCTCTCCACAAAATAATTCTGTACAAACTGCAAGGGACAGAGTGCCTCTAAGCACTATTTTGTAGGGCATTTTGTTCCCTAAGTGGAATGTACCTGAAGGTAGTGTGACATTTCAAATTGTATCCACAAGAATCTAATTAATACGAGTCAGTGTTTTGACAGCATATGTTTGATCTCGAATATTCAGCAACTATTTTTACCCAGACCCACTGAAGAGCTGAAGTAAAAAACTGCAATGATGTTTACGTAATGTATAATTGCTCTCACCCAGCTACTCCTTTCAGTCCATGCATGAGAGCTAAACTAATCATGTGCTGGCTGTTTACTGTTGACATTTTGCAGTGTTTGAGGGGAAAGTGTTGAAATTCTAAAGCTGAGAAGGGTCGAGGTGAACCTCAGCATGTGTTTATGTATTTNCAGCAACCGCCTCTTGGGGAATCATAGAATCACAGAATGGTTTGGGTCAGAAGGGACCTTTAAAGATCATCTAGTTCCAACTGCTTGCCATCTGCAGGGTCATCTCTCACCAGATCAGTCTGCTCAAAGCCCCATCCAACCTAACTTTGAACACTTCCAATGATGGGGCATCCACAACTGCTCTGGGCAACCTGTTCCAGTGTCTCACCACCCTCATCATAAAAAAGTCTTCCTTGTATCTAATCTAAATCTACCCTCTTTTAGTTTAAAACCGTTACCCCTTGTCTTATCCCTACAGACCCTGGCAAAAAATCTGTCTGCATCTTTCTTATAAATTCCTTTTATGTATTGAGAGGCTGCAATAAGGTGTCCCCAAAGCCTTCTCTTCTCCAGGCTGAACAACCCCAACTCTCTCAGCTTTTCTTCATTAGGGGAGGTGTTCCATCCCTCTGGTCATTTTTGTGGCCCTCCTCTGGGCCCACTTTAGCAAGTCCATGTCTTTCTTGTGCTGGGGGCCAGTCATTAATAATAATATTGGTAATTAAAACTATTACCGTTTTACAAAACTATACTTTTGTCATTATAATTGCAAACATTTTTTAAAAATATTGATTTTAACTATGTCAATAGGCAGGTAACTCCCTGAATGCCAGATATCCTTTATATTCATCCTCCCTTCCACTGTCCACAAATTCCAAGCAATAAACAATAGGGTAAAAAATTATTTATAGATTTTTTTTCCCATGAAGTTCTGTGGTTCTTAGGCTACTGTGCTGAAAAGCACAATACCAAAGTATAGGCATGCAAAAGGTATGTTGATACTTTGAGTATGTAATAGCAGCAAATGGAATGGTGCTTGTGACTGAGAAGGGAACGTTCATGGATTCGCTTTCTAATATTCATGCTTAAATATAGAATCATAGAATCATTTGGTTGGAAAAGACCTTTAGGATCATCGAGTCCAACCGTACCTGTCCGCTACTAAACCATGTCCCTAAGCGCCTCGTCTACACATCTTTTAAATACCTCCAGGGATGGTGACTCGACCACTTCCCTGGGCAGCCTTTTCCAATACTTGACAACCCTTTCCGTGAAGAAGTTTTTCCTAATATCTAATCTAAACCTCCCCTGGTGCAGCTTGAGGCCATTTCCTCTTGTCCTATCACTTGCTACTTGGGAGAAGATCCCAATATCATTCATCAATATTCTGTCTATTAATAAAAATGCCTTATGTTTACATCCAAAGCTTACTAAAATTATTTTTACAGTGTCTTTTAGCTTACTGGAAGTGGTATTCTCTATATGCCACCATTTTATGGTGGGGTTTTCCCATTGTGATATTTCAGTGTGCTTGTTCATTAAGATCTGGAGTTTTCTTAAAAACGGACTCGGATTATGCTTCAGACAAAGGGTATGTTTGAGAAAGAAGGAGAAATTTTATTAATTATATCTAATATTGTCCCCTTATTTAATTTATCTGCGTGACTTATGTCTTCAGTCCTTTCTTATAAATAGAAACTTTTAAACATTGTTTTAAGTGGATTATGTTTTTGAAAACCATTGTCTTTGGAGGAGTGGGGGTTGACAGTATTTGTGACAAATGAACATTTTTTTAACCTAGAATCATCTGAGGATGACAAACCCTGTGCACATAGCTAGTTTTTATTGACGAGTTACACATTTAGCAGTAGAGCTGACCAGCAGACAGTAGTTCTCTTTTGTAACCTACTGAGGTTTCAGTGTGTGTTTATTTCAGGTTGAGGGAAAAAAAAGACATTATTATTTTCACGAAATAAAACTGACAACATGCCAGTTTTTGTATTGAAAGGGTCAGACTTCTGATTTTACATCAGTCTTGCATAGGAAACGGCCAGCGACTCCTGCTCCTCAAAGTCTTCCCTGTAAATCATGTATCTAAATAATAAAAAATCTGCTTCTCAGGAGTATCTGAGGTAAAAATGCACTGAAGCAAAAAATAAACATGTTGCTTCTGTTTTAAACATTGAAGATTAAATGTTGAAGATTTGCATACTTGAAACCATAATAATTTTTTTCAGTTGTATCAGTAGACCTAATAAAACAACTCTTTTTACAAAGCCTGCTTCTTCTTACATTATTATTCTTATGCTTGCACAGGAACAAAATAACTAAGTTGAAATAAGAACCTGCTGACTTGCAAGTATAGTCATATTCTCACTAGAGTCTGAATTGGTACATACACTCATACACTTATGCTTTCCTACTGCATAGCCGAAATAACTTTAAACTGCCTACATGGCCTGTAGTGCTGGAGTACTGATTTCACAAGAGTGGCACATACTGAAAATGAGAACAAATGTTAAGGAAAACCCTTATCTTAAAAATCCAGACCTATTTAATCAGACATTTACAAGAATAGATTATATTCTTTTCTTTTCCCAGTTAAAGGCAAGTTCAGCAAAATATCTTTTGTCTTTGTTTCCATCTTTCAATGAAATCCTCATTTCCACTGTGAGTCTTCCAGCTACAGAATGGTGCAGAGCATCAGAATAAAATCAAAGCATTATGATAGTCATGAAACCCTAAAGTCACCGAGCCACTCATTTATCATCAGAACTGTCACATCTTAACACAATTTCTCAAGAGTTCAGAGTTCACCTTTCAGACAAGAAAACAAAACCAGGTGTGGAGGAGAGCTGAATTCAGTGCCTAAATCTGTCATATCCATCTCTGAGACTCTGCTGTCAAGTTCAGTGCAAATGGAAAGGGCCAGGTCCTGCGCTG
Organism: Balaeniceps rex; assembly: GCA_013401315.1. Classification (NCBI taxonomy): domain Eukaryota; kingdom Metazoa; phylum Chordata; class Aves; order Pelecaniformes; family Balaenicipitidae; genus Balaeniceps; species Balaeniceps rex. The sequence goes on along the minus strand of VYZW01017894.1, from coordinate 12,882 downwards.
ACGGGAGTCAGCAAGAGATCTGCTGAATGTAAATGTGTGGCACTGCATTACAATAGCTGAGGAAACTGCTTGAACAGTGTTTAAATATCAGTCTGATTTTGGGGCAAGGCAGTGAGAAGCATTTGACTTTATCCCAAGCATAATGCCGTGCACAGCTGTGTATTTTTTCTGAGTGCAGACTGCAATATCTTAATCATTTTACTTTGCTCAGAATGGGCTGCATTTGTCTTCATAAAATTATGCAGACAAATGACATGGATGTCTGATCTGGAAATTGTGCCCAGATGGCACACACCCAACGTGTGGCCACTGTCTGACCAGACCAGCCATTTTATTAAAAGGACTTCTAGACAGTATATCTCATTTTTTTCCCATCTTGCTCTTGGTGATTTACCACTGTAGCAAACAAGAACTAAGAAAAAAAGGAATTGGAGGAAGAGAGAAAAGAGGCTTTACAATGATCAGGTACTTCCTCTAGACCGTACCTTTGTCTGCAAGCGCCTCCGCTCCTGCTGTCTGTAGCGACATCCAGCCTCTGTTCCCTCTTTCCTGAAAGGAGGACAGTGTAAAGAAAACGTTTCTGGGAAAACTTTCCCTCAGCTTGCTGCTCATATGCTGGTGGCACTCTGATTTTGCTGTTGAGCTAGGTGATACTGTTTTAAAACATATCATCTACATTCTGTGCTCATTTCAGTTTTCTCTGGGCACTGTGAGGATGGGGCCATCTCTGTGGTGGTACTGTAAGGTGGAGCACACTGTCTCTGCCACACTGTACAGTTTTAGGGCAGATCAGAGTGCCCCAGGTGCTCAGCATGCTGCACCATAGACACCCAGAAGCCTTTGCTAGTCTGTAAGTGGTCACTGAGCAACTCCTCGTGCTTCTCAGCACATCATAGGATGCCTCCTGCACCCTGCTCTGTGCCCCAGCCAGTACTTGGTTGCGTGGGGCAGGCTATGCAGTACGATGGTAGACCTGTAAAAATCAGGCAACTGCTTCTTTCCAGTGATGAGCACAAGCCTCCCGCTTCTCGAGACAGGTTATTTATGGGAGTCAACAGTTTGAACTGACACCATAAGCTGCAGATTTTGAGTTCTGAGCAGTCTTTGCCTCTCTCTTCAGGACATTTAAGGCTGTACTGGCAGCTGCAATAGGGTACAAGAAGTAGCTGCCCTGTCATGCAGCTGTCCTGGTGCATGAAGCTCGCTCCACTGCTCCAAGGCTGTAGGGCCAAGTAACATTGCTGTGTATTTCCTGTCCATCTTCCAACTTAAGAGTTACCTGGGGCATGGATTCATTTTTTGAAAGGCAACCAAGAGGGTAGTAACCCTTCAGGCAAGTAGTGTTCAATGTAACAAAACAAAACACCCCCTCCACACTTCCACCTCCACCAAAAACCCCCAGAATTTTAAGATTGTTCTCACAGCTGCTGAAGCAGCAATGCCTTGTCTGGGAAGTTATGACCATATAAAAAAGGCCATCTAGAGAAAGAGGTTTTTCACTTTTCTGCCTCTTGGGCTAGCTTCTGGGTACAACATGACACACTTTCTTTGACTTTAAGCACTTCCAAATTTATTTTAACAAGCTGTTTTACCAGTGACAATGTTGCCTTCTGCTCAGATTTGCTACGTGCAATAAAATGCACGGCAACATCTTGAAAACAGAGCGAGATTCGTAACTGCTGCCAGCATAGCAATTCCACAGGCTTCACTGCAACTCATATGTCTTTTTTGTTGACATTTTTTCTGTCCCTGGATGTGTGCATCAGAAGCGATTTAATGACTGTAGCATCTCCAACATGACTGAGAACTGGAAGCATTCAACTTTATGTCCATTATGTTTTCTTTCTCTGAAATGATTTCAGCATCATTAGTTGATCATGGCATGAAACCATTCCTATCGCATGAGGCTTTAACAAGATGGAATTTCAGTTTTTCAAGTTCCAAAATTTGAGAGATAGCATTAACTCTTTAGAAAGCATTTTTTTAACTCCTTTAAGTTGTCCAGGGGTGATAGGGGGAGACTGAAAAGAAAATCTGCATATTTCTAGATATATCCTGTAGAAATGTCTTGTATCCTGTTTTCATGCTCCCTTTTCCAAATAAATGTTTTAAACTTTCTAAAACACAGTGGCTTGGAATCACTTGGCCAGTAAATGTTCAACAAGTTCTCTTATATCTTTAATCATGCTTCTGGTCAGTAAACTCTCTCATATAGGGAGGGGGACTCTAAACTCTTTGAGTCTGTCACTGCCTTGTTGCCAGGAGTTGGTGGGCTTGCAAGTAACTGCAAAGATTTGTATGGTTGAGAATATGTTGAGACCATTTTCTCTCCCTACCTCCACTCCATAGCAAAACGCAGGTTGGTTGAAACCCCAGCATTTTCAGAGCAGAAATTCTGTTTCAGTGCATTTCTCATATTAGAAATGCATGGAAAGCTTTTGAAATGATAGACGTGTTTCTTCTGAGATGGCAACAAATTTGGAATCTCAATTTCAATCTCTCTGAAATAACGTATTTTCAAATTTCACAGTTAAAATGTTCATGTTTAAAGTGAAACACTGAAATTAAAAAAAAATATCTGAATGTTCCCATTTTGTTCTTTCTGATCTTTGATTAAAACTGGACATTTTTTTCCTCAATCGTATCTTTAATCTCTGTAGTGGAAATTGTATGATTTCTGCAGCTATTTTGTATGCGATTAGGCATTGTGAAAATCCAATTCCTTGTGTGGGATGATCACAGATACCACAGTAGCTGCACTTTAAAATGTCAAATAGTTAAAATATGGGAAAAGATCAAACATTTTTCTGTATTTGTTTGCTATATTCTGAAGTTTAGTGAATGTGTTCCTTAGTTGAAAGTCCCATGAAAAGATAATAGACATTGTTTCTAATCCAGTGTTGTGGAAATCCTACTCTGAATACCTATAATTTTAGCTTACATGTCCCTTGAAAAGGTACTGAAAGATGCTGGGAATTACAAGTTTTCTTCTTTCATGTAGAATACCCTTGATCCTCATTTTTGCTGGTCTCTATCCTCAGAAAAGAAGTTAATAACAAAAAACAGTGTTTCTCTCCATCCCCCCTTTCAGTGAAATGTCTGCTTTAGGCCCAGTTCCTACAAGCATTTTTTTATGCAGGGTAGCTCATCAGGAATCCTGCAGAAATAGTGCAACTCCTGGTAACTCAGTTGGATTCTCAGGAATAGCAGTTTGGTGCAGCTCCTGTATCCCACGCTGGATTTATGGCCATCCACAGTAGCTGTGTGTAGATTTGAAGCAGAAAATTAAATTACTGTTCTCAGTGTGAAGGCAAATGGCACTGAATGGCCTGTGTCCATGTCTCTAAACTCTGTTATCTCCCAAACTGGGTGATAAAATCAAAATTTCCTTTGGGAAGTTGGCCTTGGCCAGTGTTTGTGCCCCAAGCAGGTCTAAGAATCGTTTGGGTAAGTTAAAGCTGAAATTTAGCTATAGCTAAAAGCACGTAAGTGACTAAGAATTTAACAGCAGAGGTGGTGGAGATCCATTGCCCTGGAGTATTCTCTGGCACTAGCTAAGGTGCTGGTGTAGGTGTGGGCACGAGGATCTTCCCCAAAGCACACGTGAATGGCCAAGTGCCTTCCTCTCCCTTAGATGTGTCTGTGATTACACTGCTGCAAATGGTGCTAGCTGGCAGTAGCTTTGCTTTTGGATAGAAACTACAAACGCTTTTCAAACCTTCTTGTGAGTAGCACTTGCATGATTGGCAGATAGCAGGGCTGACTTATAGAGGAAAAAAAGGAAACTGAGATGTTTCATTTTGTTTGCAGTAAAAGCGTATGTCCTGTTCTGCAAAGTTGAAAAATAACTACTAACTCAAGGGTACATGTAGTCAAATGATCATCTTAAATACATCACACCTGGCCCTCCAGCGCATGAGAAATGTCCATGTTGACCTCCTCCCACCTCCGTCCTCAAAAACCAACTGGACAGGCCCATGTGTGATAGGATACACATTTCTCCACAGCTCCGCTTGAAACTTTCATGCATACAGAGTGCTGATTTATCTGTGGGGAGAAGAGAGAGGTGATTAGTGTGTACTTTCATGAGTGCGCAGCCAGGTGCCTTCTGGACAGAGACTGATTTGGGGGTGTATGTCATGCCTCATTCATGAGGTAGCCTGAGATGTGATGCTTCCTCTTTATGCCTCTAGTTTAGGCCAGTGTCTGCCTTTGCCTATACTTCTTTTACTGTCTTAGCTGACATTTTGTGGCAATTCTCTCATGACACCTACTTTCATTTAAGACTGATTATTCTTATTTTATGGGCATTTCTTTCATTGTCCCCAGATGAATAACTTGGCTGGCTTTTACTCTTTCTGTTGTTCTGTTATTCATGGCACAGTTATTCTTGCTGCAGGCTGCTCAGTTATGTAATTAAAGACTAATCATGGCAAACTCAAAGATCCAGTGAGGACTGGAGGAACAATGACAGGCAGAGGAACCCTAATAACCTAACCAGTGGAAATGGCCAACCCAGCTGCCCCCTGAGACCATCCAAGGGATGGGGGCAAGATTGTCCCTGGAGTGAAACCCATCAAGATGACTCAGTGGGGAAGGACCAAAGCTGGGGAAAGGGATGGATCAAGGTAGGTTGGGGAGGAACAAAAGTGGAAAAAAAGAAGGAAAAGGGGAAGAAGGGGCCAACTGAGTGCAAAGGTCAGCAGCTTGTCTGACAGAGTCCTGTGCTTGATGAGCACAGTCTGTCCTCTGTTCTAGTTAAATCAGGTTTCTGACAACCTTCTGTGTGGTTGTGCTCTCTGCTTAGGGTGCGTATGTGTGAACACTAGCAAACCTTAACCCACACTATCTGGTGAACATGAGAGGTCTGTGCGCCAGCAGCTGGAGTAAGCCGTGAACCTCAGGGGCTTGTGGGTGCTGGTGCCAGCAACTGCAGCAGGGCAGGGGCACTGGGGTCTACTCCAGGATAGATTGAGGTGGTCAATAGCAGCAGTGACCCGTATATTGTGTGTGCCATATTGAACTGGCAGACTCCAGTCCTGATCAGCAGGAGAGGAGGAACAGGACTGGGCCACCTGTGCTCTTCATGTTCATCTGAGGGCTGTGGGTGTGTAAGTGGGTGCTGGGAAAGGCAGCGCTCTCTCTCTCTGTCAACCTTTGTGTCTGGATGGATGCATGCAGCCATCAGGAGTGGGCATGCAGCCTCTCTACTGCCTGCACCTGGGGGCAGGGAAATGCAGCAGCCTCTCATCCGTGGGGCTGGGACAGGAGGAGACCCCGTGGCTCCCAGTGCCCATCAGGTTCAGCTACCTCTAACGCTAACGAAGTTTTCCTCTCACCAAAACCCATGAGCACTGTTAAATTTGATGGATTCCTTGTCACCTTAGTAAATTACCTTCTGTTTGTCTTCACTCCTAACTCACTTTCACCTGCTGCTCTCTTTGCGGGGGACTTAGTGATTTGTGACCTTCTTACTGTCCTGCTGAGGTCTCTAATGCTGTCTTGCAAATCGTTATCTAAACTGCCTTATTTTCTGTCTGTTCCTTCTTCCTTACCTATCCTCTTCTCTTTTTGAAAAAACTGCTGATGTTAACTATACGAACAATTAAATATATTTATTAATGAAAAGAAAGAAGAAGCAAGCCTCTGCTGAGCCTCCTGGGCTATACCCTGTATCCACAAAATTTTCCTGGAACAATCTCACTGTAATTATCTGTGATTTTTTTTGTTTGTTTCAAATTCGGATTCAAATTCCTTAGTATCCCCTAGGTACTGCTGTACTTTTGAACTGAACACTGCAATGTACAGAAAGAATGCATTAAGTCTTATTTGTAGACTATTACTTAACTTTTGAACTGCTGGGCTCCTTCCCAGCTGTTCAAAAGCCAAATTCTGGCTCCCCAGGAGCAGTAATGTGTACATTTCATCATAAATCAATTTAAATGGATTGCCTCTGATAGAATAGCAGCATCTGAAATGGAAAGTTATCATCTAACAAGAATATCTATTGCCTTTAAGAAAAAAGTGAATCCTGGATACACACCAGCCTTGGTGAATGGATTTATTCACAGAAATAGCATGGCATAAAAATGAAAAATACAGATCTCATGACTAAGTGGAAAAAAAAGTGATCTGGATATGTTCAGGAGAAACTTGGCTGTGATGAAAACTTTTTTCATGCTTGACCATTTAACCCAGATTCCATATATTCATAGGGAAATGTAAGTGTTCAGTGAATTCACTGAAAGATGTGGGGTCACATGAATTAAGTGAAGTATGTCAGACTTCTGTGAAAAGTTCTTAATCAGATGTCAAAAAACTTTATTTTCTACGTGGGAGCTAAATTGCAGCATTTTGCTCCAGTGATTAGTTCCAGTGACTAGACTCAAAGTTAGTTTCACCAAGCTTGGACTACAAGGTCCTGAAGGGAAGAGGCAGAAGGACTTGAAAACCTGCTGGATCTGTGGGAGAATAAATAATTATAAGACTCTGGGGCTGCACACCAGGAATTTAATTGAAGGCATCAACTTATCTCAGAAAGGATAATAGGAGTCCATAAGAAGATAATGCCTTTCAGATACACCTGTCAGAATTTCTAGAACAGTAAGATTGCCCCTGGCTGTGATTTGCTTTTTATGGAAAACGGTATATGTATGCTTTCTGCTGACTCTTTAAAGTGGTTTCAACATATCTGCCTTTATATCTTAGAAAATTCACCATGAGTAAAGCTATCAAAGACAGAATCAAAAGCAATTAGCTGAGATACTGCATTTCAGCATGCTCATAAATCATCTCCGTGTGCTTTGCAGGATGTTGATATTGTGACCCATTTTTTTTTTACCTCTTCTGCTTAGACTAACAGATAAATTTTGTTTATTATTTGGGAGTTGTTATTAACTTATTTTTATATTAACTTATTTTTATATTCCCTGAAAGACTTGTTCCATATGCGATCACATTAAATATTAAAAAATAAACAGAACAAAAAAGGGACAGAAGAGGAAGGTTGAAAATGTGAAGGAAAGGCAAAGAGGGGACTGGAAGGGGCACAAACAGAAGGGGAGAAGGAAAACTAAAACTGAAGAAAAGAAAGAGGTGAAGAAAGAGAAGATCAGATTCCTCAGTAAGAGAGAAAGAAAAAGTGGTCCAAGCAGAGTTAGTGGAATGAAACCAGAGAGCCTGGGAAAAACACATGGGAAAAGCCTGAAAAGAAATGTAAAGGGATGGAAAATTACCAAACATCCTGTTTAAAACAACTTTCATATGAAAGCTGTAAATGTAAGGTTTCACACAAATTCAGCTGAGTGACTTCTAAAGCCAAAAGGGCTAGTTTGATAATCTTGATAATCTCTTTAGTATAAATTTTTGTTTTTCCTGAATGAGTTCCTGGTTTAATGGAAAAAAAGCCAAATGTCTTAATTTAAAACATTTGTAGCAGAAGCTCCAGCAAAAGTCTTGGCAAATTTTTTTTCAGAGGTTTATTACACTTATTTTTACATGTACTTTAGTCTAAATTGGCCTAACTTCAACTGTAGCTCAAAGCCCTATCAAGCAGATTGAAGAGCTCTCTGTCAGATTTCTATCCTTATGAGGTACTTAGGCTAAGATTAAGTAATTTCTGTGATAAGAAAAATGGTGGAAGTTTTCTGAGTCTTGTTATAAGGCATGTTTTAAAGCCTATTTCATGACTCCCTTCTTCATTCTGCCTGTTTGTTAATACCCTTCTTCAAAGGGACACAGTATTCTGGTACCAGGCAGACATGACAGTCTCTTGGGGTTTTTACTCAGCATCCCCCAGCTTACACACCTAAAGACAGCTAACCTTTTGGCCAAGGATTTAGGTGCAGCCCAAATGCTACTGGAGACAGCACTGGGTCTAGGATTTGGGTTACAAGCCATTTGGGTGACTGGCAATGGCTGCAAGTGTGGCTATTGACTGAGCAAGTCCGAGGGAGAGGCAGTTCATGTTCATTTACATGTGCACCTGTATATGATGCTGCCTTCCCGAATCCTTTACCTAGATATTAATTTTGAAGTAGCAATGCTTGTCCTAGAAGTGGGATAAATCTGGACTTTATCCCTGAATAGTTGTCTTTTCACCCGGGTGTTCCTTTTTGTTGGTGTCAGGCTGACAAGTAATCTACAGCACTGTATGGCATTGATGCTATTCTCTTTGTCAAGAAACTTTTGATTTCAGAATCAATTAGTCAAATTAGTTTGACCATAACTTTTTCTTCTGTAAGCTGTTGCAAATATTTAACAGTTACTTTCCTTTGATGTATTTGGCTGGTCCAGTTTCAGCCATTCCATTTATTTCGGTCAGAATTGACTGATATCAGTCTGAAAGGCCTAAAATTACCCACTCAGCCTAGCTAGCCTCTAAAAGGGATGCCTCAAATGTCGCCTATCTCCACGCTCTGGATTCTCCAGAAGGGTCAGAGACCTACTGAAGGTCCCTGTTCCTGGCTCAGAAAGCTCACTGACTGTCACTTCAAAGCTCCTCATATGGGCTCTCATGCCCAGTCTTAGTCATCACTGCTTTTGTATCCTACTGAGTTACTATTAAATTACTGTCTGTGTCTTCTACTATTTTTGTCAAATGCAGAAGTATGGAATATTTCTGTCTTTCTTTCATTTAACCAACAGTTCTATAATTTCTATTTGTTGTGGCCATTAACATTGACAGAATTTCTTTTCTTTCTCTTAAACATAAATGTCTTTTATTCTCTTTAGCCCTGTTTGCCTTAGATTTTGTCTTTTCTGTTTTTTTTTTTTTGTGTGTGAATTCACTACAGCTATGAGGCTTGAATAGTTCTAATTTTAATTCCCAGTT
>VYZW01017891.1:61868-122946 GCA_013401315.1 Balaeniceps rex | reverse complement strand
ACTTTTTAACTACATTTTGGCCCTTAACATGCGTGCTATTTTCTGGTATGTGGCACTTATTTTAATATGGCTGCAGAATAGTCCCATGAGCCATCATTTTGCACCTTGATATTCTTATGTTCAAGGACAGTTGCGATGTACGCTATAGGACTGGAAGATTGTACTGCAACTGGCACTGTTATTCAAAGACAAGAAAAGAAGGAATAGAAATTAAAAGCAGGTAACTCATCCTGAAAGGACGAAAAAGAAATGTTAGTGACAAATGCGGGGAAAAAAGGCAATAAAGCTAGGGGTGCATACTATTTTCTGATGCATGGTGTTTTCTGGAAAATACAGTCGCTCCCCAATAGCATCTACTAATCTGGTATTATAGTATACAGTATTTGTAAATAAGTTTACCCTGTCCACACATGATTTGGATGTGATCACCAGTTGCATCTCATAGCCAGGGACACGTTGGGTGGCTTGCTGGCATTCTTTCTGAACAGAGAGCTAACAATGCTGGAATAGTTTTGTACAAACGTGTCAAATGTTTTGAAGCTATTGTCTTTTGTAAGGTTAATTCATTAAAAGTTTATATGTACTTTGTCTTACTGTTGCTGTCTCTTAGTTTTGCTTCCTTCCATGGCTTCTGTCGCTCTAAACCTGCGCATCCTCTGCTGCTGCCGCTGCTGCTTTTTATTGAGCAGTTAGATGTTGAGGCAGGCTATGGCCAGCTATCTCAATAGCCTCAGTCACTAATATCTGCGAGACTTGCTATTGCCTTTCAGAAATTGAATCACCTCTATTGTCTTCAGTCTTGGGTGGCATCCTAGGCACTTTGCAGTCATTTGCTCCCTAGGTGATAAGAAGACTTATCTCAAATCCATAAACACAAGCAAAGTTGGGGATACTGGAGACAGTAGCAGTGTTGCTACTTTGCAACTGGCCTGCAATGTTTAAACAATAACTAGAAGAAGCTGTACAAGAGAAGAAATGTTTTGTTTGGTTTGCACTTTGACAACTTCTTTTGCCCTTGCATGCCTTTCACTTAAGCTTTGCAATGCCGGATTTCATGGGATATTTAAAATAATCTAATTTATCAGCACATGAGTATGAGAAGAAGATACAAAAAATGCTGTTTTGTGGATATTTGAGATCAATTTAAATCCCACCAAATTAAAAAGTATCATGCTTGCAGAGTTTCATAGATGAGCCAGGTGAAAGACTGAAAAAGCAGGTAATTTTACTATCCATGCTCCTTTGAAGCATAGATAGTAAAGATTAGTTTTTGCTTTGCAATTATCAGCACTTTAAATTAACATATTCTTTTAGTCATAACAGCCTAACAAGACAAAATTAATAAAATCCTCCTATTTAAAAAATAGCATATAATTACAAGATTTTTTCCTGACTGGTATCGTATGAATATAGAAGTCAACTTATGCACTACTAGCTCTGGCATGTTATTGAAATGTAAAAAGTATTCAGGATTCTCATTCATGAAACATATATTTACATTTGTACTGCATTGGTGTCCTTTCAGAAGGAGTTCTCAAAATTGTGGGTCACAAATAAATGGCATCAGGCCACAGTCTCGCTGAGTGTGGCACGCTTTACTCACAGCAGCCATCTGCCTGCTAGCAAATTGGAATGGCAGTGTATTTCAAATGCCTACATTTGCAGTAAAATAGACAATCTGAATTTTGATCCCTTTAAGTTAGTCTAAAAGCAAAATGCAAGTTATTTCAGTTATGTCCAACATAACACACTTCACATCTCACCCAGAGCTGGAGACTTTTGATCAGTAACTCTCAAGATAGGTGCCCAGTCTAATAAAACCTCATTAAAAATATTTTCTTGCCTTTATGGTTTCTTCCTTTTAATTAATAAGTTAAGATAAATATTTTCCAGTGGAATTAACCAAATAGCTCACATGGCAGCAGAAACAATGTCCCAGTCAGTGCCTAAAACAAGCTATCACTTAGCTATGCTTAAGACTTCTCCTAAATCCCTCCTCTCCACTTAATGTAAATTTGTCCTAGGAACAATTAAAAAAAATTATAAAACCTCTTAGACTTTGAATGTACTCTCGGCCCTTAAAATCATTCTGGTATTATCACAGGTCAAAGCAATCATTTCTTACTGTGGATGAAAACCCTTTATGTAAAGTTGATTATATTGTACTGTTGTATCTATGTGCAGCTTTCAGGTATAACCTGTACATTCAGGATTTTGCTTTTCATTTGTATTCTTGCACACTTTGGGCATCAGCAGCAAACTTTGTACCTAACTCAATAGCCTTGTTTCTATGATTTTTATAAAAGTTAAACAATATTATATTTCTGTAAGCCATGAAACGTTAAAACATTTGAATGGCCGTGAGTTGACTGGTCCAATGAAATATAAAGGAAGATATATACATGGTCTCCAAGAGCATGTTGAAAATGCCCTTGTTCAGACCACCTCGTTTCACTGGTGTTCTTCTCTCATTTTGTAGTTGCATTCAGATTCTTGCAGCCAAATCCTGCTAAAGAACAAGAAAATGGGCAAAAGATGATTATACATGCAGTATGTTGCCCAGACAAAGAAAGGTGCATACCATCCTCTCTCCAGCCTTCAGTTACTGACTATTATTATTATCTTTCTAGTACTGAGAAGCTATTTGTATCCAATAAATACTTTTTGTCTTCCAATGCATTTTACATCTATTGTTTATACTGTTTTATTTTTCCCCTGTCTGGATTGACCCAGAGTTCTTGTATAGTCTTTCTTCCTCTCCCACAGCAATTTCATCTGCCTCAGTAACTGGATATAACTAACACGGCTCACGTTATCAGCGTGCAACTTGAAAAGCTTTATGATGACCATACAAACCAGTATTTGAGATGCCATATATTCTACATCACAGTAAGGCTCAAGTTCTACAACTTCTGTGTTGGTGCCATAGTTCATAGGTCACTAGCGAACCACAAAGAATGTGACTTCCAAGAGTACAGTGCAAATGTCTTTCACACCGTGAGGCAGCAGCCAAAACATCAATATAAGAGCGATTCGCTGTGGTCTGGGATAATGAAATCCAAACAGGAACACCTGGGGAGCCTGCTGGATTTCTTTTTCAAAATCAATGCTTCGCTCCAATTTATGGAGGGCTACCAAGGGACAGGAAGAAAGATTAGACTTGCAGAGATTTTTGTTAACTACAAATGTAGTTGGGATTGCCTGTAGAGTCATGCTATTTAGCAGCTGTTTCTAAAGAGAGACATTAGCATCATATTTATGCTGTGTCAAAAGCATTTTTTATTCTCTTTATATTCCTTTATGATTCCTCTACTTTGTAAAATACCTACAGCCCTTCCTTCTTTCCACTGAGGCACAGGTAGGAATTCAACCTGCTCGTTTCTCAAGCGACAGCTGTGCGCATCTGAAGGTAGAACTGTTGAAAGTCTGTCCTGTTTTGTTTTCAGAACCTCATATCAGGACAAGTAATTAGCTATGTTGTCAGGATGCTTCATATAGCAGCAGATTTACTGTTAAAAGCAATGATTACCTTGGCCTTTGATATGTCATTTTCCTTTTGGTCATACTTCTGTATGAAGATACTTTAATTTTTCATTTTCAGATAGCAGATTCTCCTTCACCTGACCTAGATACTACCCTTCAACACTTCTTACAAGTGGACTGCAAACAATTTTAAGACTAGGGCTTGTTAGTTTTATTTTTCCTTTCTTGTCTAAAATAGTAGAGTGACTCTGGGAAGGATACAAATGTGGAATGAGATATATGTGCCTTAAATAAAACATATAATTAAGAGAGTATTTTTGTTCCTTGAAGTACTTCAAATTTATGTGGATTTGTCAAAACTGGTGTATAAATCAGGTGGAGCTGGTTGACCCTAAAGTTTGCTATGTATTAATTTTAAACATTTTTAAATTTAGGAGCAGGAATTCTTCAGGTCAATTGAGTTATGAATATGTCCAAATGCAAGATAAGGATATTTTAATCCTGTTCGCAATTATGAAGATATGAACCCCTTTATGTTGTAGGATGCCACTGTCCAAAACAAAGCTTCTGCCAAGAATTGACTGAAATTTTTTGATGGAGTCTTTTTCAAATATATTTGTAGCCATTGAGCTGCTTTTCATGAAAACCTCCGTTTTGACAGGAAAAAATGCATGTGAAATATTTTGAAAGATTGGCATTCCTGGACTAGAAATTTTCATGTTTGCATTCCAAAACAGTGTTACAAATAATAATTATTATGAAAGTAATGTCTACCTCATGTATAAAATTGTGTATTACTCTACTTACCAAGAGGGTTATTGAATAGAATATTCATCTGGCTCGGTGAATTGGAATATCCATTCAGCAGGTATCAGTCAGCATACAAATAATAATTGAAATCATATCAGTTAACCAGTTATCATTTTATAATTGATTTTAAAGTAATAAAATAAAAATAATTATTTGAAAAGCCTAATTCTCCAGTCAAGCAGTTGAAATTGTAGTCACAGGCCAACCAGGAAATGTTTGCAATCTGCAGACCATGGCTCAGTCATAGTAATTGTGTAGAGAATTATTTGAAACAACAGATATATTCAGGGAAAATGTAAAGATTTTCTGAGTAGTTCATGAACAAAAAAAAACCCCTGAAGATTGCAAAAGGTGTGCTGACTTCTGCAGGTGATATACAGTTGTCTCCGTCTCCTTCAGAAAACCTCTGAAGAGCCTTCCTTTTTGAGATGGGCAGCCTGTCACCAATTCAGTGTCTGGAAGAAACAAGCACTTGTGTGAAATGACTGGCTTGGACCAAAGCTATGGCAGTGGGAAGGGGACCGAGTTTTTGAGCCATTTTTGTTTCAGCCTCTTTTTCAAGGGCCATCGGATGCAGCATTTGTTGGCAAAGGCTCGCTCTCCTTCGTGGATCAGCTGAGGGTCAGGAACATACATACAGCAATCTGATACATGTTGAGGTCAAACAGCAAGGACAGGAGATGAATTGTTAAGCCTTAATTTGAGGCTAGCCATCTCAGCTCTAAGCGACACGAGTTTGAAACAGGTATGTCAGCTTGTAGTAAGAAAACAGCTACTGTGATTTTTCAGCGTATCAATGACCTGTCCAGTTATATGTCGTCTGTCCTCTTGTGTCTGTCCCATCTCCATCCCCCTGTCCCATTCCCCCTCCCCTGCCTCATTACCATTTGCTTCACAAATTCCTTTTAGGAATTTTCTTGCAAAGTTATTCCATAAGCCAGTTTGACATTTCAGAACAGTGACCCTGCCTTTGAGACACCTTTATGACTATGAAAGTACATGTCAACATATTTGAAATTCAGGAACCTTAGCAGTGGAACCTGAGGGAGATATTGCTAATCCCTAAAAAGGCAGGCGATTGAACTTCTCCTCCTTAGGACACTGAATTCAAAGCAACTTTTAACACTTTGGTCTCTGAGCTCAGCTGTATTTAAATGCTTACTTTTGACCATATAGATTAAAACTGCTCCATCGCCCTCTCACAATTGTTTACCTGTTTGTATTTAAATTACTAAGGAAACAGAATGACCTCCAGTGCTACTCTATAACAGGAACATACACTTAGCAGTAGCATAGTAGCAGCGTATGATCTAAGTCTGGTTGTAACTGGAACACAAACCCAAGGGCATTCATATCCTGCTTCTGGGGAGTCTGCAAAAGGTGACCAGGAAGAAAAAGCCTTTATAAGATTCAAATAATTCTAAAGGGATTTATACTTTCATTGGGAAGGAAAAATGAACTGAAAACCATCAATTTATTTCAGATGGGTGGTTTAGGATGAATCTGTAACAAGCATCCAGCAGTATTTCTGACAATCTGAATTGCATCTAGACAGTGCAATTCAGTTAATGCCATCTTAAATGTTAATCAAAATGAGCTACATGTGAACAGTAGAAGGAAAATTGGAGAGAAACATTTCAGATCTGACTTCAGAGCTCTTGCCTAGCTTAGTTGAGATTTCTGGCGAACGGTTTCTTGCAGCTCTATTTATAGCTGCAGCTTCAGCTGAGCTGCTTTTTGTAAATGGGCTTGCTACCTCTTGGTGCTCGGACTAAACTACAAAAAAGCACTTGCACAGTGGCAAACGTGTCTCTGCGTAGGAAGCTGATCTAAGGCAGCTGTTGGATTTTCAATTCCACTGCTCGCTTATGCTGCGCTAATTTGGCCCATGCTGCAGAAAGCAGAGGACCCTAATTGGTAGAGGGACATTATTAGATAAGCAGATGGCAATTGTCACGAATGATTAAAAAAAACACCCACCCAAGACTGTAGAGTATAAATACCTCCACACTGCACTTGAAAAGAAGCAAGAGGCTATATTATTCAGTGTGTTAGTGATGAGAGAGCAGCAGCTATATAGTAGGGATGGGGCTTTTACATAAGTAGACCTGAATTATTGCATAGGTTCATGATGCCCAAAAGAATTGGTTACGAAGATCTCTGGTACTCTTGACTTTTTTTTTTAAATAAATCTTAGATGTTCAGTGAAAATAAGATGCCTGGAAGAGTGCTGTTGTGAAAGTGCTCAGCAAAAGATACTAGTAGCAATAATAATAGTAATGCTGTACCTACGGCACATTAGTTCTGCAACTGTGGTTGCAGAAAAGAAAAGTAAACCAAACCAAGCTAGTCACGGATCCCCAGGCGGCACAGCAAGCATAGTTACGTGTATGTATTAAAGCAAGACAACCATGAAGTGAATATCAAAACTAGGAGCCAGGTGCTACCAGGGTAGAGCCGTTTTAGAGTCAATCTGTTGTTAGAGATTTGCACCCTGGAGACGCTTACTTTCAGTGGCCCCGAGCATTTGTATGTGAGACACGTTTCCAAATGCACTGCCTGAAATGGCCAAACGTCCTGTTAAAACCTGTGCCCGAGTGGGCGAGGAGGCACGGACCAAAGAGACCCTAAGCTCCCTGAGACTTGGGATCCTCATTCTGGTGGAAACTCCACGTTTTGGTGTGTTTTTTCCGGATTAGTGCAAACAGCCAGCAGAAAAATTCAGTCCCTTTCGGCCAGGCTGTGCTCTAACCTTCTTCCCCAGCTTCCAAGGACAGTAAGGGATCAGGGAGCTGGCCGTGAGGGAGGACGGCACTGGAACCCCGGGCCCGGCCGCAGGTCAGGCTGCCCGCTGAGACGGCCCTGAGGCCGCTGCTCAAAATTGGGCGGAAAACCTCAGGTCTGGGAGTCCGCAAATCCACACTTCCAGGTTTAACACCACTCTGTGGAAAAGCCCAGAGCTCCCCCGGGCCCCCCTTACCCGCGACCACCACGGCCCAGCCGCGCCCAGGCGCCCGGTTCCTGCCGGGCTGCCTCAGACTCCGGGTCACGCCGGGCAGGGGCTTGGCCCGCTGCTCCCCGTACCAGCAGCCCGTTTCGCGGCCCTGCCCGCCTCGGCCCCGCCGCCGCCCGGACCCTCCCTCCGCTCGGCGACCTACAGGGCGGTGGCAGAGCGTTGCCGGGTAACGGCGGCCTCCCGGCAGTATGGCCTCCCCCTCCCCGGCGGCGCCCCCCGTCGGCCCGGGGGCTCCGGGCGCAGGAGGGTCGGGAGGGGCAGAGGAGGCACTCGGTAGCGCGGCGGGAAGGAGGCGGCGGCAGCCTCCCCTTTCCGCCCTCTCCGCCTTCAGCCACATCCCGGCCAGACGGGAAGGGCCTCCGGAGCTCAGCTATTTCCACCGGGAGGCCAAGGTGAGGGAGGGAAGGGAGCGAACCGGGTAGAGCCGGGGGAGAACCGGGGAGCCTCGCAGGGCCCGGTGGGTCTGGAGGCACAAGCCTTCCCCGTGGGTTTCTGCCTAGCGTAACGTCATTGTCCCCAGTCCCAGTGCAAGGGCTCGGCCCTCATTGTGAGGGAGCTGGTCAGGCGGGTGTCTAAGAAAGTCCCATTAATATTTCAAAGGCCAGCGGAAATGCTGAGCGTTAGTCGCTAGCTAGGCTATCTGATGCCAAAATAGCAGGTTTTATCTGCAGAGGCCTTTGTGAAGTGTTTGCTTCACGGGTGTTTGCTACTTGCAGGTGGAAAATGAGGGTAATGTCTTTCACTGGACGGCAAGAAAAAGCAGAGATGTGGTTTGCCGAGGATTAAGGCCACGTGGTATCACCAAAATGCGAGGTGTCTTTAGGGGGAACACTAGGAAAGGCATCATCTATTACTAGGGTTGGATGCTGCACCTGTTTTTTCTGGTAACACACACTCTCGGGGAGCCTTTAATAAGAAACTGCTCCATTTTCAGTCGCGGTAAAGGGTTTTCAGCGTGCGTTGCACAAATTTTCCATATGCTCTGCTTCAATAAAGAAAATCCAGAGAACTACTCAAAACAATAACATCAATATATGCCTTGATAACTGAATGCTTCTGAAG
The DNA here is from genome assembly GCA_013401315.1 of Balaeniceps rex. NCBI lineage: Eukaryota > Metazoa > Chordata > Aves > Pelecaniformes > Balaenicipitidae > Balaeniceps > Balaeniceps rex. Next base: position 114,575 of record VYZW01017891.1, on the reverse strand, counting down.
GTGTTACACAGACGCTTAACATGTAGTAACTCAAGTAGACTAGCAGGGAGCCTCACCCCTCACTCTCTGCTGCATTGTATCACCCTTTTTCCTCATTCTCTCTGTCTTCATATTTAAAATCAGAAATGAAAACAGTCTTACACCTTCAGCCTCAGCTGGGCTATACCTCCTGGGTAGCAAACCTACCTCTCCCTGAAAAGAGTCATATGAGACATTGAACTTAATGACTTTCCCCCCCCAAAAAACCATTAAAAAGTTCTGAAATGTCTGTTACATCAACATAATATAGCAATATTATGGCAACATATATTTATTTATAACAATGAACACGCCCAGTGAATCCCGTCCCCACCCAAGTGACAAGCTGCTGGATGTGCAGAGCACTGGGCAGCGACAACTGGCGACCTGTGAGAGTCTGCAGGTTGTGTGGCCCTGGGATGTGGGTAGGGTGCAGACCACAGCACGGCGCTGGGCAGTCAAGGAACAGCAAAAGCGCTTTCCAGCATCGACTGGGTGGCCCTGCTGAAAGACAGGTAGATTTGTAATTTCAGACTCTTTGGTGTTGATTTCAGCATTACCTTGGGAAGGTGCTCTGAGCCAAAGGTGAGCAGGCACAGTTAGGACCATGCTTAACAAAACACGGTAGGGAGAGTGCAACAAGAGTAGGGCTAAGGCAGGTCAGAGGGCTGGCGTGGTGCACTTGGGGCTGATGGAGCTCACAGTCTATCCAATCTGCATGGAATTAGCAACCATGTGGTAGAGCTTTTGCTTACAATATAAAGCCTGCTTTCATACTCCTGATGACCTGGCTTGTGGAAAATGCTGCTCCAGTGGCATGGAAACAAAAAGTGATAACAGCTGTTTAATAGGTTTCTTCACAGCACAGGCCTCAGCCACAGGGGAGGAAGCAGATTCAACCGATTCTTCTGCACAATTAAGGAATTAGATCATTTGAAATTTTTTATTTATACAGGAAGAGGACTTTCATTTTTTTTGCAGCTCAGATACCTAAAACCAACTGTGTGTCAGATACTGAAGTGGAGAGGAGGAGAGGAAGATGTGCTTGGCACATGGCCGGAAGTCAGAAATCCCTGCCTTTTAATCCCTTGGCTGACTGTTGCTCCCTCGATTGCTTTATATAAGTTACTGTAGCCAGTTTGCGTGGTGTTTCCTCTTCTGTGACATGGAGAAAGCTATTACCTATTTTATGTGTGTCTGGAATATTAATGAATGTTTGCAAAGTGCTTAGCTTTAGTAGCAGTACACAGAGGATGCCCACCCTGAGTGCAAATTTATTGTTTGCTCTGCGCGATTCACTTGCTCTGATGGGTTTAAGAAAGAGCTCCCCACCACCACCACCTAGCATTTAACAACAAAGAGAAACAGCAGCAAAAAGTTATCAGTATATTGAGCACAGAAGTGTTGCCTCTATACATCTGGCAGAAGATCTTAAACAGATCATCTGGGACAGGGCTAGTTTTTAACCTAACAGGCTGGCTACCTATTTGCGAGTTCCAGAAAGAATGAATTATCTGCTCTGACACAGGTAGCAAATAATGGACAAATAATGCCATGTGAATAAAAACAAAGGAGCAAACAACATTCCTGGCGGTGAGCACAAATTAGACGCCCACTGAAATTCTGAATGAAACTGGTAGCGTGGGGAGGAAAGGAGAAGCAAGAAAGCACAGAAATAGTAATAATAATGGAGGTGACAAATCAGGTGCAGGATGCTCTTGAACATCCTGAAATTCTGTGAGGCTTGATGGTTTCTGAGGAATGCAGGGATGGATAGGTTAAATATCAAACCACCTCTCCTCTTGGCAGAACCAAGTAATGGAGATACCCTTCCAAAAGAAGCCTGTGATTACAGCAGTGCCTCACTAGCCCTCTTACCAATGGTTTCCTTTTAATGGAACCATTGACCTTGACCTGCCCCGACTTGACTATTTTTGGAGGATAGCATTGTAAATTGTAAGACTCAAAATACAAGAGTTTTTCAAAGGCTAAATTGGGCATGCTGTAAAAATAGATGTTAAAAAAAGCCCAACAAAATGCACAATTTTTCAAATTTGTAGTCAGCTGTGCACAAAACCAGTAATCAGTTGACATGCTTACCAGAATATGGACCTTTTAATGAAGTTCATTAACAACTGACAGCATATTTCAACAGAGGATTTTGCTTTTCTTTCCTTGAAAACTTTCTTTGGTTTAGAAATTCCTTTTTAGAAGTTCCTGAGAACTTCTTGATTGGATTTCACAAATCCATTTGTTAGCAGATCAGATCTTTAATGATGCAACTATGTCAACAGGTATCATAAATACAATAATACTCTGGCTTGGGGTGGTGCTATATTTTCATACGTGACAGATACATGCATACTACTGGATCACAGGATCACCACTGTCGTGTGTTTCTGAACTCTTCTCAATTCCGCTTTAATCAGAAATTAAATGGTGATTCCACTGCGGGGTACCTTTGTCTTTTTCATTCCAAATTAATTCTGAAACTGCCTGCTTTCCTTTTACATTACAGTGCCAGATGATTTGACAAATCTATGAACTTAAGAAGGAGAATATAAAGTTCAGAAAAGTAAAATAAACAAACAAACAAAGCAGTTAAATTTCCAAAAGTTGCAACAGATTACAGGGAAAAATCAAGGTAAATTGCCACAAGGGAAATTTCAGAGCTGAACAGACTTCAAAAAGATACCACACGTCATTAGGTGTTTTTATTGCAGACTATTCCAAAGGAGTGACCCAGATTTGCTAATGGTAGCTCAGTAATATTACAGCTGCCATCATCTAATGCTATATATGCACTGTTATTAAGTATCGAGTTATTAAGTATTCATTTGACTGCATATATTCTGTAACCTGTAAAGTTAAGCAATACTGCAAATTAGCCATTTTTTCCCCTTTTCTCAAGACAGGAGATGTTTCTACTTATGATTCCATGTTTAAAAGACCAGAGGGTTACAACAAAAATCTTCACCGATGTGACAGAGAACACGCAAAGAGTCGTGGTCTTAGCGTTAATGAGGAGGTAACCCTTCGATAATTTCATAATTATCTTTGTTAAAGGTATTTTGTACTTTTTGACATGGCTGGAGACTATAGCCGTTGTTTTACCCTTTGTAATGCAGCCTATATGGTATCAAAGGAATCAGAAGGAGGACATCATTGTCCTCAGCCTGGAGGTTTAGGAAAAAGCATTAGCCAGGGAAGACACCTGAGTTAGCTCCTGCTCTTTGACCTCCTGTAGATTTCCAGGTGACAAGCTGTATGCAAGTTAAAGCACAGGGAAAGAGATACACGCAGCAAGGCAAACCCTCTGCGTGGGTTTACAGAGCTTCAGGGTCACTGAGAGTGTGTGGTGGGTTGACCCTGGCTGGATGCCAGGTGCCCACCAAAGCCGCTCTCTCACTCTCCTTCCTCAACTGGACAGGGGAGAGAAAATATAACAAAAGGCTCATGGGTCGAGATAAGGACACGGAGAGATCACTCATACATTACTGTCACAGGCAAAACAGACTCAATGTGGGGAAAATTAGCTTAATTTATTACCAATCAAATCAGAGTAGGGTAATGAGAAAAATAAAAACAAATCTTAAAACATCCCTCCTTTCTTCCTGGGCTCAACTTCAGTCCCGATTTTCTCTACCTCCTCCCCCCGAGCGGCTCAGGGGGATGGGGAATGGGGGTTGTGGACAGTTCATCACACGCTGTCTCTGCCGCTCCTTCCTCCTCACACTCTTCCCCTGCTCCAGCGTCGGGTCCCTCCCACGGGAGACAGTCCTCCGTGAACTTCTCCAACATGGGTGCTTCCCACAGGCTACAGTTCTCCATGAATTGCTCCAGCATGGGGCCCTTTCATGGGGTGCAGTCCTTCAGGAACAGACTGCTCCAGCGTGGGTCCCCCATGGGGTCACAAGTCCTGCCAGCAAACCTGCTCCAGCGTGAGCTCCTCTCTCTCCACAGGTCCACAGGTCCTGCCAGGAGCCTGCTCCGGCGTGGGCTTCCCATGGGGTCACAGCTCCGGCATGGGGTCCTCCATGGGCTGCAGGTGGATATCTGCTCCACCGTTAACCTCCATGGGCTGCAGGGGGACAGCCTGCCTCACCATGGTCTTCACCATGGGCTGCAGGGAAATCTCTGCTCCGGCGCCTGGAGCACCTCCTGCCCCTCCTTCTTCGCTGACCTTGGTGATTGCAGAGTTGTTCCTCTCACATATTTTCACTCCTCTCTCCAGCTGCAGTTGCTGTTGTTTTGGTTTTCCCCCCCTTCTTAAATATGTTGTCCCAGAGGCGCTACCAGCATTGCTGATGGGCTCGGCCTTGGCCAGCAGCGGGTCCATCTTGGAGGCAGCTGGCATTGGCTCTATTGGACATGGGGGAAGCTTCTAGCAGCTTCTCACAGAAGCCACCCCTGTAGCCCCCCCTGCTACCAAAACCTCACCATGCAAACCCAATACAAAGTGACTTCTGAACCATCTGTGCCCCTCGAGAGTTGCAGTTCAGGTGGTCCTGCAGCTATTTCTGTGATGCTTGAAAACTCTTCTCCCTGAGAGGACTGGATTCAGGGGTCCCGACTCAACCACTGCCCTCTGACATCCACCTTCCCTATGCCAGCATTTACTGAGAGAGCCCAAGTCTCTGAAGGTGGTGAGTTTGCTACGCAAACTTACACCAGATTGCCCTGCAGGAGGGAAATTCATAGGGAGCTAGTGCAAAGGAGGGGTCAATTAGAAGACCACAGACATGCCTGGAAAAGACTGGGTAAAGCATTCAAAGCCAGCAGAATCTGGCAGCCTGATAGCTAAGGAAGTATGCAGCCATGTTTCTAAACAGCTGCCTTGAAAACAGAAATACTGTGATATATATACATATTTATAAATATGTATTTTTCCATGCAGCATCTGAATAATACACATACATACGCAAGTGTGTGTGTATATATATATATTTATATTTATATACACATACACACAGAGAGGCAGAGGCTGTCAAAAACCAAATGAAGTGCAACCCCTGTGTGTTAATCGCCTCAAAATCCTGATGGGTTCATGGGATGTAAAGAGGTGGGTAGGCTAAGAATGGCTGCCTGTGTTGGTGATTATATGAGGTAGAGATGGAAGAAGGGAGAGACAAAAGTTAAAATTACTATAATTGCTGTGTAATAAAACTGTGGGGATTTTGGGACAAAGTCCACTGCTTGTGATTTCTCTCAGTAGCAGCTATATATGCCAGACATTCCAGTGCATAGCCATCATGCCTTTCAGCTCTATCAGACAGTGCAGGGAGTATTAGGTGCTTCCAGAGGAATCCCAGGCATGCCCATTACTATCACCTGCTCATGTAACTCAACTGCAAATCTGCGTGAGGCCAAAAGCCATGTAAATGGCTACTCCAATTAAAAATGAGCCTTTTTATTGAAACAAAATAAAGCCAACCCCCCTCCCCCAGTACCAAGCCCAACCTCCAGCTGGGAAATTTGTGTAGAAACAGTTTATCATTGTAGAGTTAAGGTTTCTTACTGAGCTCGTGTCTTTTCAGTATCAGCAAAACTCACTTTCCTGCCAGTTTGCTTCCTAAAGCAAACGCATACAGGCCAGATTTCATACCAGCTCTGCTGGGCAGTGCATGCATGTTCGGGACTCTGCCCGAACAGGTGTCCCTTAATCCAGCCCTTTAATTAGCATGGAGACACATCAAACCCACATCTGTTAAATGTTACAACATGATCCTCCTGCACGTGATGACACCCAACACTGGACTTACCCATAACTAAGTGCAGGTCACGTACTCAACTCCTGCTCTTTAATTACCTCAGTGGCCCTCACAGACATTATATAATAGCAACTATATTATAAAACATAATAAATAAAAAGGCCACAATCGACATCTTTCTAGTGCAACACTGAAAGGAGACAGGCTGAATCCACCACAGTACATTCCTTTCCTTGAAGTGGAAAAGACCAAACCACTGCAAGTAAGCCCTTCATTTCCTGCAGAGAGCCTGGGTGCACCCAGGGAATCCAACAGTACAGTCACAGATACTCGGTTTAGCTACACGTAGCACAGTGACTGCAGCGGAGTGTTTGCACAAGGCTGCCATTGCTGATTCCAAGCGTTAACAGTTCTAGAATTACACGCTGCGAAGGCGTGTAGCGGGACGCTTCCCAGCCAACTGTTGGAAAATCTGAAATCTGCTGAATGCTGAACCCGCAAAGATAAAATGCCACTGTGCACAGTCAGCGCTGTGCTACCAAGGATGCTGAAAACTGAATGTTATTTACTTAAAGGGAACACAAGCTATCAGAATTACATACTGCTGCGTTGTTAGCGCTGTAAACCCTGTATCGCTAGCAAAGTCTTTCTTGATGGTACAAAGATTCTGTCATTTCTCCTTTTTCAACATTTATCCACAACTAGGGGTGGGGAGGAATTGGTCTTATTTTCTGCCTGCCACTCTTCTTGGCTTGATTTTTTTTCTGGTGAGGTTTTAAGTTGGTGTACTGAATAGCTTTTAATGGGGTGGAGCAAGGTAGGCAGAAAGGGTAGGGGGAGAGGTGGGGGATGAATGGTGGTTTTCTAGTGGGCTTTTCTGGTTTTTTTGTTTTTTTGTTAAAGGGTTTGCAGCATCTTCCCAAAAATCTCAGGTCTACTTTTTTCCATGAGTCTGGAAATTTCTCACATCTGACTGCCCTGCTATGAGACCCCTTGGATCTGTGCTCCCACCTGCATCCTTGCAGGAAATGCAGGGGCTCATGTGCTTCAGAGGTTCTATCGTAAGTGCTGATAGGGCTCAGACTTGCATCTGTTGTAGCAACGAAGTCATTTGTTTGCACCTGAACTGTGGTGTGGAGCCCACATTTTGATTCTCCTTGTAGATATTATTTATATTGTAAGACTAGGTAAACACATTGGGGACCAAGGCTTACTGTGTTAGCCAGTGCGCAAACACACAAGCAGCCTGATACCTTTGGCTAGGGAAAGAAGAACAAACAAATCCTGTCTTTCCCTTCTAACTCCAGAGCTCCCCATTGCTGTAGCACAGGAAGGAACTGCAGATTGCAGATAGTGATTGCACAGTCACTTAAAGTGCAGTTTACTAAGAACAAGCTTAAAATAATCTTTTCTTGGTCAGGTTATTTTTCACCAAGTCCACTTCCCATCATTGCAGAGCAGTTATTTCTGTAATCTTACAGCTATAAGCATTTTTAGTAAAACCTTTCATTGTGCAAAAATACAGTAGCATATGCTTTATGTCGTTCAGGGAAAGTTTGCATGGGCTAGTGGTTGCTCAGGGTTTTTCTTTAGGCTTTGATTTTTTTCATGCAGTGGTTTCACTGAATTGTGCAAGCAGGGTAGGTGTTCCTGTAACAGGGGATACAAATTAAATCTCTCCTATTTTTCAAATGAATGCTGCAAGTCAGTGCACAAGAAAAATAAGAATTAAAATAAAATCTGTGCCCCTTTCCAGTAACATAGCATTTAGTTTGCCAGTAATCACATGCTAATCGCACACGTGTGTGCGTGTGTGTAAAAAATTATCAGTCCACAATAACTCATGGCACAGCTCCATATCTTATCATCTTGTCATCTAGTGATACATTCATGGTTTATTAATATACATAAAAAACTAGGTCAGGGATGGAACAGTGAGAGTGTGGATCACTGCTAAACAAATATAAATCCATATAGCAGATGCTGTACAATTCTGTCTATTATTTTGCCCCTGGCCACAGCACATCTAGCAGTAGGTAACTGCCAAGTATTCGCTCTGTGATTTTCTTATAAGGAGAATTTTATATTTTCACAGGAAATGGCAAGACCTGTCACTGTTTTGTCATCTTCAGAGTATGGGAGACGCATAAATAAGCCCATAGAGCAGCTGATCAGAGATCATGCAAGGATTAATCACGTGCAGGCAGAATTCTACAGGAAAAATGGCATCACCTGCTTATTGGAAAAACCTTCTCCAAACCTGGATCCATGCTAAATCTCTTGTACCTGTCATTACCAGCAACATTTATGTGGGAAAAAACCCCACCTTGCATCAGAAAGCAATACGGTGCTTTTGCCTTTTCCTCTACATTTTAGTTAATGAGAATGATTTGGATTAAAAGTAGAATGAAATAGCAGCTGTACTTTTCTTTGTGCTTTTTCAAATGCATGTCTTCTTAGTGTCTCATAAAAATCTCATGAAGAAGAGCATCAGCAAGAGCTGAGGTAGCAAGGCTGGAAATGAGACCTGTTGGGTCAACAGCTGTCTCTGCTATTTTAGGCCGTGCTTCTACATAAGTATTCACAGACTTAACGTTTAAGCGACCTTGCTCCTCAAGGTATCGGTGGTCACTGATTTCTTAATCCTTATAGTGTTGCTACAAAATTGCTAGGTGTTATTTTATCTGCACAACAGCTGAAATGGGGATTCAGCCCAGATTTTCCAAAATGGACGGGCTTACCCATAAGTGGGCAAGTAAAGAAATGATCTAACTTAGAGAAGTGCTTAGCAGTTTCAGTAGACTTCATGTGGAAGTCAAGTTAAAGGGAACTTCTGAGTACTTAGCGTTTAAATAGACAAAATCTGGGCTTAGCTGATTTCAGACATCCATTTTGCTGACTTTCACTACACGAATGCTGTCTGAGGGATTGATCTGTTCAAGAGTGTCACAATAAAAATCATCTTTGGTTCTGTATCCAATGCTGAAAAAAAGAGAAAAAATTAATACTAGGAGAACAAGCACTAGATAGTTTGGTAGAAAGGATGGAAAAAACACAAGGATTTGAGCAGTAGTCATTTAAAAAGCATGTTTAGGGTAAATGTCTAAACCTGCCTAAACCTTTAATGCCTTGTATTCTCACTGAATCCAGTACTAAAGTTATACAGTAATTTCAGGAGAAGGAGTGTCTCCTGCAGGGTATGCATCAGTTTGGTTCTCAAGAGGCTTTGATCCTGCTGTTGTTTAAAGCTGAGGCAGTATTGTTCAGGAAGGAATGACAGCTGGACTGATCACACCAGAACAAGCTTTGACTGACACTGGAGTTCTGTCAGGTGCTTACACATAGGAAACCTATTATCATTTGTGAACACAGTGAGTCTCCTAGTAAAAAATAATAAAAACAAAGAACATCCTAATCTGGGGGGCCTGGATAAGTAGTAAATTAGGCAATCAATAGCACTTGTTTGGCATGATGTGAGAAGCAGAGCACACAGAGCAGCCCCTTCTGAGAGGTGTTTATGACTTTCCTTATTCATGACCTGCAAGTTCCTCTATATTCAGTGAGCTAGGGACAAGAGGGCAGTAACTGCTACATTCCTTTTTGACAATAAATACTTTGTTAAACAAATCCAGCAGCATTAAATGAAAGGAATCACAGTAAGAACAAAGTGAGAAGGAAATGTTTTCTAACAATACCAGAATGCTTTTTCAAAAATCAGTACCAAATGTATACCAGTGAAAAATGAGATGGAATATGGCCATATTCTAGACAGGTTATTTTTAGTTTGGGACAGTCAGTACAAATTACTCCCTTTAAGTAGTCTTACTATAGTTACAAACCATCTGTGTTTGAAAAACTATGGGAAATCCAATCTGTTTGAGAACACCACCACCTTCTGGCCTATGTGAGAAACAGGCATCATCAGCTCACTTCCACCACGGAGAAATGCATGAGTCATTGACGCCAGTAGCAGCTTTCCTCTCTCATTTCTTTGCTTGTGTCACCCCCTTCTCTTTCAGTCCCTTCTCATCCCTCCTCACTTTTGAAGGCTTTTCACAGGTTGCTCCTCCTCCTACTTGTTTCTCATTCAGTTCTGAGTGGCTGACTTCTCCCTTTAGTGCTCAGTTAGTGTCAAAAGAATACCCTGACAATTTCATCTGTATTAGGGAGCAGTTCTTTATAAATGTCTGCAAAGACATTTCAGTCATTCTCCTTCAATTTCTGTTTTGCTAGGATGACAACTGTTAGGTTACCGATGTGCTGTAAGCTTCCTATTATACTGTTGGAAAGTATCTCATTACCTCTTGGTGCTCCCTCACCTGTCAGTGGTGACATACTACTGTGAGTAAGGGTTTTATACATGCAACAAATTAACATGAACAGAATGCACAGCATGACACAATGTAAATCATATTTTGGATCTGGATTTTGCATCCAAAAATCTCCAGGGATATTTGGGACAATTGACGAACTCCCACAACTCACCAATTATTAACAGTAGTCTTGGAAGGAAAAAATGGCCATGTTCTGTATCTACTGGTGAAATATATAGAACTTCAAGGATGTAAAAGTTTTACCTTCTTTGTATCAAATCGTAACAGTTAAAATCAAACCAGGTGATGCTGGGAATTCTGCTTTGCTACTCATAGATAATAATTCCACACAGGACAAGATGCACAAGCTAACCTGAAAATGTGTTTTACATGGCAGTTCATCAAGTATATGTTACGTGATCAGAACTAAGGCTATGTTATTTTTCCTTCGTCCATCTGTAAAGCAACATGTTGACTGAAGTTAGGGCATGCTTGTTCCAGCTGAAGTGGTTACTGGTTCCAGTTCTCAGTTCCACCCTTCTGCCAGAATTTATACTCACACATAAAAAAGGACTGCACAGGACATAGTTCTTCTGAGCTTCAGAGCGTAATGAGTTTCAGTTTAGGCTCGAATGTCGGGCTGTAACCTGAAGGAACTCTGGAGCGCATACATGACCCCATTTAGCCACTTTAGCTAAAACTGGCACCAAAGACAAAACTACAAATAGTACATACTCAGAACCTAGAGTGGCCCCCACAGAGACAGCTGTGCAAGTCCACTGCCCTGTTGGCAGCTGTTCTTTTACAAAGTAAAGCGAATCTTCTTAACAAAAATGCTCTCATTTTCTGGAAGGCATTGCTATTTAGTGACCAGTGTTCTACATCTCTTAAGTATGAGCAATAAGCCAATACTGCTTGTTACAACTACTGCAAATTTTAGTTTTATGAAACACTTGGGAAATCACATGAACAGCTATGAGTAAATTGCACAATTTCTTTTTATACTGTCAAGAAAAGCCCTGATTGGTAGGTAGCATGGCATATTCTGTACATTCAGCACCAGCCAGTATCCTTGAATAGGCGCATCTGTCCATTTGCAGTTTTGAGTTAGAACCAGTGAAAATACAAAGGAAATGCAGCACTGACTGTCTGGCACTTACATCTGTTAACTTATAATAAATATTTACACAAAACTTAAGAAAATACGTTGCTCTTTATTACTCTTTACACGTCAATTGTTCCAAATATTGGAAGGTCTCACATTCAGAAGCTCATATTATCTTAGGTGGAGTTATTTAGAAAACAGAATTGTTCTTCCATGCATAATATTTACATTTTATAGTACAGGATGTCAACCTGTGATTTAGTATTATTCTCCAGTGTCAGCAGCTGAGTCCGTACATATGAGGAAAGATTTTTTTGTGTAGATATTCTGCCATTTTTCTGCAATTTTGTAGACTCTCTATCTCAAAAAATGGAATCTGGAAACAAAACAAAAGTGATTGCTGGAAGTACCTTTTAATAAACAACTGGGTAAGACTGATGTTCATTAACAGATGTAAAATTATACATCAAAGATTTGTCCATTTTAAAATTAAACATTTAATCCTAAGTATATTATTGATCTGTAAATCACCTGAATAGAGATTACTGTAAAACAAAGAGTGATAGCCATTACAGTTTAAACTAAGTTAAATATAATGGAGTTAGGCTTATGTGACAAGTGATTATAAATGGAAAAGAAAATCTCAAAAATCTAAAAGTAACTGTTTTGGTCCAAAGTATGTTTAAAGATAAAAATACCCTTATTAATGCAACAGGCAAAATAAAGGATATACTCTGTTGTAAAATATTACTTACAATACAAAGCAGTTCCTTTTTTTTTAACTCCTCTTTTTAAACTCCAAATTCAGACCTTTTTTAAAAAGTATTTAATTAAAAATCCCAATTCTACTGAACTTAGACAACATTTTTCTTTAAGTCAAGATTTGAACCTTAATCACTGCAGAGAAGTACTCTTTCAAGCAGGCACTATTTGGCAGAAAACACAGGCAGAATACACTAATTGATCCAAGGAAGAAAAAGGAATTTCTGTAACACCCTCAAAAGGCAAAAGCTAGGCAGAGAGAACATAATATAGAAAGGACAAGACTACATCTACCTCGGGAAGTAATTGCAACTACGTTTTTAAGCATTACAAAATAATCATTTTTCACTTGTTTTGTTAGCAAACCATTGTCTTTGGACTTTACCTGCACAACTTCATAACCGAGTAAGTGAAGATGTCTCTGTTTAATAGCTTCTTCTCCCAACAGATTGTGGCTATTAACGCAAAATCTATTTTGACCATCAACACAGAGGGCAATTCTAAAATCAAACACAAGTGTAGTATGAAAAAAAAATCAGTTATTTTAATCACCACAACTACTGCAGTTCCTAAGAAGCATGAGACAGTACCTCCCCTTGTACGGCCTAATACCTCCTAGAATTAGATGTTGCAGGATGGGAGTTACCTAGTTCAGGAGAATTTAAAACACCCAGTTTAAGGGTGGGAAGGGGAAAGCCTCAAGCTTAGTGAAACTGTTCTGGAAAGCTTATTTATATGCTCTGAACAGAAATTACCGTACAAGTTAATAAGAGTTTGGTATTTTTAATGCTACTATTGGTAAGCTGTTTTGAATTCTTCTAGAAGAAAAAACATACAAAATACTTGTCTCAGCTTGAAAACATTTCAGCAGCTAAATTTATTCAACTTATTAGTGTATCTGTTAAACCTGTTAAGAGTTTAAGTTAAAGTTAAGTTTAAACTAAATCTGCTGAAATTTAACCTGTACTTACGGTTGGCAGCATCATGGATTATAACTATATTTTTTCTCCTTGGTGATAAAAATCACATCAACTTAAACCAAAATTTGTATATCCACTGTAAAAAAGTTGCTTAAATTTTCAGTATGTTAAGTATATTGTGACCTTATTTACCCATGAAAGCTGTAATTTAAAAAAAAATCAAAGCCCATTCTCAAACATTTAAGCACAGGATTTTTGAAAGAACTTGTATTAGTCTGTGAGTCTTGTGAAGGTTAAGCTGGAGAAAACATAACCTTTTCAAAGACTTTTGCTTTATCCACAGAAGTGCAATTGCAAATACCACACAGGCAGGTTGCTTAACTTTGTATCCAAGGTTTCTCAAAATAATCCTTGTTTAATGTATTTTTTAAACACCTACGCATTTTTTTAATAAAAACAGCATCTGTAGCAAACATCCTCATTACACAGGATTCCTTACAGAAGTAAACTTGTGAACTTAAACTGGCTTAAATGTGTTAAATCTATGTGGACACACTCAATTAAAATTAATTTTGTTTTAATTCGAAAATGAATTACAGAAGATCAAAATACATTATTATAAGACAAATCAGGATCACTTTGATCCTGACTGTCACTGGGTAAAGAGACTAATTGTCTGACACTGTATAGTCAGGAGCCAAAATAATGAGGAAAAAGTGCAGATTGTTAATTTTGCCAACTTTGTTCTTTTTCCAGTGGCTTCAATGTGAAACCTTAGCTTTGTTGAGGTCCATGGCAAAACTCCAATTAGCTTAAATTTTGCTGGGGTTTCACCCCAGATGCTCTTTGTCAATGTTAGCATTTTACCAGCGGTTTCTTTTATTCTCTTACCGTCTGTGTACCTCTTCACTTTGGGCAGCAGGCAATACAAAACCTTCTTCATCTAATTTAATCTCAATATCTAGTATAGATGAAAAGTGACATTAAAACTCATTTCATGTAACAAACTGTTTACTGTAATTCTCATCCTCTTACAGTTCATTGTTTTATAAACAACTACAATACTATCGCAATACTTTTTTCTGAATCACAGAGGCTTGCAAAAGATGTGTATAGACTACTTAACACAAATGAGTGATAATTAGTAACACTTCAGCCTTTCATCATGCTAACAGCAAAGTAGTATTCCAAGTCCACTAAAAACCATAATGTAGTTAAATGGCACTTTGCTGGGCTGGCTAGGGCCTCAGGAATTTTGAGGGCTTTGTGAAGAGACTGTTCTTCCCCCCTTTATTTTTCTCACTAATTCCCTAATTTTCTAGACTATGTCAGTCTGCAAGCAGAGCTTGGGACCTACACCCTGCCAACTTCAACCCCATGTGGAAGCTGAAATGCAGAGTAATTCTGGAGCCATCCCTGTCTTGATTTTTTTTTTTCATCCCTACGATGTCCATGGGGTCTGAGAGACCCTTCCCTCAACACCTTCTTTATCCTCCACCCCTCCTGGGCACACATCTTTCCTCACCATTACATTCTCTTGGTTTCCTTTCCTGGTGCATGAAACACTCTGTTTTGCCTGCTCCTCTCTTCCAGTCCACAAACCCCCACTGACTGTATGTAGTCAACAGTTCTTGCTAAGGGGAGAGGAGCCCAGCTGAGCAGGGCAGAGGGGTGACAACCTTCCAGCTCTCCCTTTCTCTACTCACCACCAAAGCAGAGAGATCACGCAAGTGGCATTGCCTCATTTTACTTTAATGTAAAAGAGGAGTTGATAGTAAAAATACAGAATACAAGAGTTAGCACCTATTTTCAGTGCAGTGTACATTCCAAGTACTATTGCAGTTCTTTTCTCTCCCTGTTCTTTCTCACTGTCGTGGTTTAAACCCAGCTGGCAACTAAGCACCACACAGCCGCTCACTCACCCTCCCCCCGCCCCGATGGGATCGGGGAGAGAATCAGGGAAAAAAGTAAAACCCGTGGGTTGAGATAAAGGCAGTTTAATAGGACAGCAGAGGAAGAGATAATAATAATAATAATAATAATAATAATAATAATAATAATAATAATAATAATGATAAAAGACTATACAAAACAAGTGATGCACAATGCAATTGCTCACCACCCACTGACCGATGCCCAGCCAGTCCCCGAGCAGCGATCGCTCCCCCCGGCCAACTCCCCCCAATTTATATACTGAGCATGATGTCATATGGTATGGAATAGCCCTTTGGGCAGTTTGGGTCAGCTGACCTGGCTGTGCTCCCTCCCAGTTTCTTGTGCACCTGGCAGAGCATGGGAAGCTGAAAAAGTCCTTGACTAGGGTAAGCACTACTTAGCAACAACTAAAACATCAGTGTGTTATCAGCATTCTTCTCATACTAAATCCAAAACACAGCACTATGCCAGCTACTAGGAAGAAAATTAACTCTATCCTAGCTGAAACCAGGACACTCACTTTGAAAATGCATTTACTTAAAGTTCCCATAATGCTTCCTCATTTCAGACCTTCTACAGAGTTTTGTATTCCAGTTGACTTTTTCCATATTTGTACAACTTAGAATGCACACAAAGGGAATAAAATCAATCATTTTTATTTCTGGAAAATAACTAAGCCTAAAGTTTTGATGGCATAAGTACACATTTTATTATTAATCTGAAGAAATGCTACTTACCAACTGTATAGAAACATGGAGTTGATACCTCTGATGCAAAATATATTCTTTTTTTCAGTAAATGAAGTAATCCCATCTTCACCCTTTTGAGGAGGTGAACATCCAGGGAACTGTGAGGTGTGAGAAAGGCCCTAACTTGATACTTTGGAAGGAGTTTGGGACCCTACATAATGACAGAAAACCAAATCAAAGAAAAGAAAAAGGGAGATAATATTTTTGCTACTTCATATTAATGTAGCAAAATGTATTCTGTGCATTTCAAAGCCATCTCTATTGAGAGACTTACAGTGTGAGGTGTGATCTGCTAGAAACTTTAAAAAAAAACCCAAACCAAACCAAACGACAACCACCAGAATATTCTCATCAAGCTTCCATGCTATCACGCTGAATGTATTGCTCATGAGAAATAGGCAACTGTTTCCATTCCTCTGCAGTAAGGCCAACACCAAAGTGCCTGATCTCTTTCGTTCTCTAAGACTTCACAAGTCAAACACAAAAGGAATAGTTGTTGGAAAAGTACTTGGAAATACTCAGAACGCACTTTCACTTAGAGCTAGTCAGTTCTGTCAAACATACAAATATATCAAGTCAATCAAACAGGCAGAAATGCTTCATATTTTCATCAAGGAAAAAAAAAGCTGTTTTGGCCAATTCCCATATTTTTATGGGAAAGACAGTCTTCAACTTTATCAACAGGGCCCTAATGACCTTACCACCTCTTGCTAGCAACATTTCTGGTTTCATATGTACCATACCTCATAAAACGGGCACTCCAGGGTAACAGTCAGAAAAAGCTGGGTTAGCTGGGAGGTAACAGTTCTGTCCAAACCAGGTGGCTGAGCTGAAACAAAAATACTCAGGCCTTCAGGTGTACCTTCAACAAAGTATCTTTACACAAACCATCATGCAGAAGTTAGGAAAAGCTATTCAGTTTAGCACACAGAGAAGCTACTTGATCATTATCATCCTCGATCATTGTTTGACTGAACAGAAAGATCAGTTGTGAAATGATGTAGTCAGAAAAAAGAGGAAATGATTTACAGAAATATCATTGATGTAAAAAAAAATATACAACTAGCAAGATCTTAGTTAAGACTATCGTACACTTCCACAAAAAAATGAGGATCTGAGAGATGCACGACGTTCTACAGGGAAGAATAAGTTTGAGTTGAGGTCTTGGAGAAATACCCCATTTTCTTCTTCTTCTTACAACCCCCTCTCTCCAGGTTATAATCCCAGGATCTCATTGTTTCACTCAGATTTTTTTTTAATCTGAAAGTAGTGGATATTACTGAGTATTTTCTGGAGGTTTGTTTACAAGTGTATACTTGAAGAATTCATGTTACGTGCAAAGTATTATTACAGAATGGTAATCCTGATGTAGTATAAGATGCTAATCATGCAGGTCATCTTCTCAAGCTCCTGTTCCGAACTTTGACCACTCTAGTGGTCTTTATATTGATTTAAAAGAACAGATTCAAAGTAACCGGTACTATGAGGTTTCTCATTTTTGAAGTTATCAGCTTGAGAACTTTAAAAGACATTCTGTTTTTTAGGATGTGAGGAATGTCTGCTTCCTAAAAATCAACCTCTTAAGGTATTTTATGTTGAACGGCTAAAAATTGAGTGACCAGTTTCTAATCACTTTGAAAACTTGACCTTCTATATAGTTTTATTAACAGAGGAATCTTAACTGAGATCTAGAGAAGTCACTCACCTTTCTGGCATAGCTTACATATCGCTATAATGCCGCTAAATATGCTTTACTATCTAACACAGAATTACTTAAAATCTACAGCTTACAACTGTGTTGTTCGTAATAGGTTTTGTGTCCAAAAGTGTTGGATTATGTAATAGTTACAGCCAAGGACAGGCTATCACATGGGGGATGTTCTAGAAACTTAATAGACTGGGGGGTGGGGGGGAAACAATTAGGTGAAGGCAGCTCTTGCAGACAAGACAGTCTTGGAAGCAACGGGTGAGCTGACTGATGTCCTAAGCAAGACGGGATAACCCATGGGGTAGATTTTTAAATTTCATAGTGTTTTCCTTAGTATGGTAAGACATAGGGCCAAGGATGGGACTGTAGTGCTTGCTCAGAGGTAGAAAGGAAAGGAGCTCAGGGCACAGAGCAAAGATGGGCACAGGAAGCCTCCACCAGAGGAGTGTAGTCTCAGCAGACAGGATGCCAATGGGAAGAAGCATCACATAACTGCATCAGATTCTAGATTAAAAGTAATTTAAAAACCAGGATGAAGCACCAACCTTTATGACTTGTTAAAACATATGTGAGCCTTAGAATTCAGTTTACATTTTTACCTAGATAATTAAAAAAACATACCAGCCTATCCTTAACTGCTCATATTTATGATGCTGTTACATTTTACTGGTTCAGATCACACTTCTATTTTAATTAAGCCAACAATTATGCACTGCAAATTATTTTTTTCAGCTTTATCCATTTACGTTTTGCAGCTTTCACAAGCTGATCATAATACAATATGAAAGAGAAATACAACCAACTTGGAAGCAAGAATGTAATACAATAATCCTTATTCTGAAAGAGCAGAAGAGTAGAGATGACAGCAGAAGTCCACACCTGGTTCTACCTGACCCCCACCTGGAAAGCTGGACAGAACGCAGCCTGACAGAATGTAAGGAATAAAGCGCTAGAATCACTTACATGCAATCGACCTTATTTGAATCATAAGGCAAAATAGTATTTGAAAAACACATTTTGTACTACCTGAATTTACAAGTTCTGTGTATATAATTGTAACGCGTTCTTATCAATAATAGCAATTTAAATTCTTTGTCCCAATGCTACACTTCACCTCGCTTCTCTCTAGAATTTGTACTAATCTTGATGAAAGTTTATAAGGATTTTTAGACTTTTTTTAAATATAACAATGAATTATTTCTGTAGTAATAGGTGAGCTGGCTAGTAACACAATTATAAGCAAGCTGTGGAGCAGTTACTGAAACTTTTCTGGCATATTACAATTTGGTCCCAATTTTAAAGGCTATGAACAGGTTTTCTGACAACTGTGATTGTGTACCTTCCCCTTCGAGCCTCAGGAAGAGAGTGGTTTGGATGCTTAGGAAGATATCCAGAAGTAAGGATTATGCAGAGTCACAGAGGACTTAATTTTAAAAAGACATGCAGCGAAATCTTAAATCTAACCAGCAGTGCACAAGCAGAAGGTAATTATTTTAGCTTCACAATCAGTACTACTAGTATTTCTATTGTTTTTTTAAATATGTCCTCCCCTGGGCTATCCCCTGAGTAAAATGCCTAAGAACCAGTCCCAGCCCTAAGGAGTATGGATCCAAGTAAGCAAAGCAAACAATTGTGGGGGAAGAAAAAGATACAGAAAAGTGACTTCCCAAAACCTCAAAGCAAATGGGGGGCTACACCCAGGATAAAAGTCAAGTCTCGGGGCTCACTATCCAGTGTTCCACCTTTATGCCACATGCCTCCTCACGTGGCAGTCGTTACAATGCAACAATTTAGAGAAAAATCAATCCAGAATCACTAAGCTATATTTTACATCAGTCATGCATCATTCCAAGTATCATTGTCATTAAAAAATCTACCACTTTTGGTCTCACTCTTGTTAGTTCCATAATAACTAGTCTCACTAGGCTTCCTAGTGTTACCAGTCTCATAGTAATGTAGTCTCACTTCAGTGTGAGTACTCACATCGGTCACTGCATAGGCAAAAGAAGTTTAAACAGCCAGCGTTAAAAGTAACACATTGCCTGCATAGAATAACTTAGCATCTAAAACCTGTATGAGACAAAGGACAAACATGGGGAAAAACAGAGGGTATTTTTTAGAAAAGCAGTACAATTAACTGAAATAAAAGTCTGAAGGGATTTCAAATCTCTCTTTAAGATTGTACAGGGCAATTTTCAAACTCCTCTAAACGATATAAACTGAAAGACAACTGCAGCTGTGACAAGGAAGCAACAATCTCTGGCCTCCTGATCCCTATTCTCCAGTCAACTTAATCAGGTCATTGTTGATTTGACAGATGTCATTCATAACAAAGGGGTTCTTGACAAAAGACACACCATGTAATAGAAAGAAATGTGGAACGTAGCAAGAGAAACTGCTCCTTACCTTGAAGCTGTTGCAGAAAATAGGGACTAAATATTTTTGGCAGAAAATTTACTGGATAACGTTGAATGAGGACACATGAGTGCAGCAAGTTCAGCAAGGTGTGAGGCTGAAAGTGACTATAGCGAGTACGCAGTATGGTTTCAAGCTTCCCAAACAAGGAAGAAGCACTTGGAGGGAGATAGTTAAGAGTCCCAAATGGTATAATATACTCAGCAATCTGCTCGGTGGTGAATCTGTCAGCATCGGAAATGAAACCTTCTGCCACTGCATCAAAGATGGGCTTAGAAAGGATCCTCTTTCGGCAGCAATACTGCATGACTTTGCTGACTGTTTGAGGATGCATAGTAAAGATGGACTTGGGAACATGCATTTCCAGTGCCTCTGTAAAACTTTGTTCACGATGTCCAAAGTACAGGAAGGCTTCCAGTACATTTACCAGTTCATCAGCTGTGAAATACGGAACATGCTTCACAGAATGCTTGCACAGTGCTGTCACTAAGGGAACTGCCCGAGTCTGATGAAGAACAACCAGTGAATTCAGTATTATGCTTGTGAACTTTGGGCTTAGCTGGGAAACTATGGTTAAAGTGACACTGTTCATTCTGTTCAGCAAGTCTTGGTACTGTTCCCCCTCCCTGACAGTCACCTGCAGCACCTTATAAACCACCACCATTTCCCTAGGACTCCACTTCTCAATGTCTTTTTCTTGCATCTGGTTCACAATTTGTTCCAGCATTGCACAACTTGGGCATTCCAACTCAAGCAAACTCTCTCCAAGAGCACACAGATTTTTAACAGTAAACTGTCCTTTACCAAGCCGTTCCTCACCCTCTGAAAACAAGCTTGCCATCAGTGTACTCTGGGGATCTATACGTAGTTTTATCAAAGCTTGCAATGCATTCAGCAGCCCAGTGTTTGACAGTTTTGAGGATTCAAATTCAAACTGGAAGCATAATGCCCTGAAAACTTCATTCTCTAACACTCCTTCAGGGTTTTTCAGACCATTGTCATCCACCTCAACTTCAGAAATCCTCTGCAAGGCTCCTGATGCCATAGTATCAGACATGACTTCCAGAGAGCTAAGAACGTCAAAAATCTCTTTCGATGTACAAAGGCTGTTCAACTTCTTGAAAAATAGTTGTTCATCCATCCACCTGTTACCAGATTTAGGACTGCTCCCAGTATCTCCACAAAGATGCACAGTTTCATTAACAGAAAGAGACTGTACCCGCAGCTGTACATGGTTTTTTCTACAAAACCTATACTGAGATTTATCTTTGAAACATAACATCCTCATGGGTATGGAGCTACAGTTTTGGGGCTTTCGCTGCCCACTGATAAAGCTCAACCGTTTGCTTAGGGTCATCAAAATGGACCTGCTTGCTGGTGTGCTGGATGAATAAAACTGGAAACTTTTTCGGCTAATCAAAGCCATATTGGATCAAGTGGGTTCTCAAATGATACCTAGAGGAAGAAAAATACATATAAATATGTAGTTTGGAAAACAGCGTGTCACTAAAACGCAGCAAAAAAACCTAGCGGCTGGACACGACTGGGATGATCCCTCTCCCACGACCACCAGCGCAAGGCAATGCAAAGAAGCGAAGCTGCCGGGAAGGCAGAGACCTGTGTGCCAGGTTGCAACGCATCTCTGCCCCGTGTCTCCCTAAGGACGCTACGGGGGCAGGCGGGGACGTTTCCCCAAGCAGGAACTGCAGGGCGGTGCTTCTCTTTACCCTCCGGGGCCGGGGGAGCTGGGCAGCAGAGCGGCGCACTACCGGTAGCCGCGGCTGGAGTGGGCCAAGGGGGGCTGGCAGTCGCGAAACCGGGGGGCGACGGGTGAATCTGACATGCGCTAGGCGGCACCAGCGGGGCCTCTCCGCCCCCGCAGCCCCACGGGCCCGACGCTTCCCTCCGCCGAGAGCGGCGAAGGGTGGGCAGGGCCCGAAGGCGCCGCCGCGGGCCCAGGTGCATCCCTCCCACCCTGGCGCCTACTGCTGCCTGCCACGGGCCGGGGCGTCGCTCCCCCTCCGTCCTCTTCCTCCCTCCGGCGCTGGGGGCCCGGAGGTGCCGGGGGCCGAGCTGTGGGAGCGCGGGCAGCCTCACCTCCGCCGCCATGACGGGCAGCGCGGGGGCTGCCGGGAGCTTCCGCCGTTCTCCCGGCAGCTACCGCCAGGCACTGGCAGCCGCCGCTTGCCGCCTTCCCCCACAGGGCCTGCTTCATCCCGGACCCCGGCCGCCTCGTCGCTGCCGCCAGAGGTCCGGCTTGGCGCGACCGTGCCCGAGCGGGTGCTTTGCCTCGGGATCCGGATTTGTCCCCGTGTACGTATGACCAAAAGCGCGTCCTTCAGCGACAGCAGTCCCGTTACCCGCGGGTTGGCGGCGGGTACGCGCTCTGAGGGACAGCTGGGGGGCCGGCCGGGCGGGAGGCGAGGCGAGGCGCCGTGCGGCGCGGCAGGGCCGGCTCTCCGGGAGGCTTCTGCTGCAGCAGCGGCGTTCAAGCCTCCGGCGTGGACCTGGCGTTAGCTCCCCAAAATCCTCGTCCTTCTTCAGGGACACCTTTCCCCCTTCCCAGCGGGGCGTCGGTTGGTCCAACCAAATTTTTCTGGACGGAAGGTCAGGCCTGGGCCGTGGAGGGTTTCACATGCGGGTTTCATTGAAGTTTTTGTGGTTTTTAGGTTTGTCTCGGTCGTAGAGTGAAAATGATTCTGAGCAAGTCACTGTTGGGAAAATGGCATGGAAATGGCTTCATGGGTCTGAAGACACGGTCCCACAACCTGGTTTAAAGCACACAGAAGTGTGTAATGCTACTGCAGAAGTTTCTTGCTTTTTTGTCCTGTCCCTGGCCACGCAGTTTGACATTTTTGACAGACCAGGTACATGAAGTAGGTAGTCTGGCCTTACAGTACAGCTACGTAATTGCTAGGGTCAGGACATCTGGTTCAGTGAAACTGTGGCTGGCATTCTAGATGGCTTGTTTGCTCCTGCAGTGTGTTGACTTATGGAGCTGATGGACTCCCTGTTAATCTTCTGTGGACTGTTAGTTTTCTGATTTTTCTGGATCAGTACTGGATCAGACAAGCTATAATTTGGAATTTCATCCTTAGTTTCATGTTAAGCCCAGGTTTGAGCCAGCAAATCCTGGGTTGTTTTCCCAGCTTAAACATTATTTTGGTTTTTTGACATGCAACTGTCAACACATCAACATGTTAAAGGCTGCTGGTGTGGTAATACTATTAAAGTTAGAGGGATTCTCTAGAAAGCTTGATAGTCAAGAATTACTGGGTTTTTCCCTCTTTATTTCAGTTGAACGCATATCACATAAGTGGAAATGGAATATCATCTTTGAAAAGCATATAGTGCAGCAAAGCAACAGCAATGTGGGCAGTATGTTCATCTGAGTGCAAGTGTGTTCCTGGTTTGTGATTGTGTTCATCTGCAGGTAGGCATGACTAATTTTCCTTTCTTTTAGCAGACGTCACTTGATCAGTTTGTGCATGAAGCTCTTCTGGTCGATGACAGAGAGAAGATGCTCTCACAGGGCATCCTCAACTTGTGTAGTTTAGATCAAATCAGGATCAAAGGAATGTATTGATCTATTAATGACATAATTAGCTGTCAGGCAGTTAATTGAACTATATATTCAAGATCAGTAGCAACAACACAACAGATGCGATACTAGGCACTTGCAAAACATTGATAAATGCCTACAAATATTTAAACAGCCTTTTATATCTAATTCCAAGGAGTTGGCTAATTGTGGCCTCCCCCCTTCCCACAAGCGCACCTTCACACTGTTACATACACACACAGTCCCCTCTCTCAAGGAGGTATGCATCTCAAGCACAATCCCCTCTTCTGGCCCTGTGGGTTCTCTTGTTTATACACACCTTCTGTGGGAGATGTGGTTGCTCTAACTTTTGTGACTCTGTGCAATCTACTAGTCCACACACCAGTGAGAAAGCTCCCCGCAAGTTCACATATGTGCACCCAAGATGTGGGTAGCTACTTTTTGCACCCTTTATTGTTGCTGTACTATCTGGAGTGGAAGCAACTCACAGTGTCTTACGGGGAAGCTGCTCTGCCTGGCCTAAGCAGAGGTCACAGTGCTGTTAGGGCAACGTCTAGCCATGTCAGACCACATCATGACTGCTGATCTTTCTGTTGCCCTCTCCTCTCCCCCTACTTTTGCAAATTTTCGTGCTTCTCATATATCTTCTCAAGCTGACTCTTTTGTTTGAAGTCTGTTGGTAATCCCCTAGCTATAATGGTGACAGCTTATCCCTCAGCTTTTTGTGTATAGAAGGCTTCTGTGCTATGGTGTGGTCCCAGTGGAAAACTGATTATCTTTCTCCCTTTATAAGCTATGAAAAATAATGTAGTAATGAAATGCCGCTTCATCTTTATTGTTTTTCTCCATTTATAGTCAGGTATTGTCGCCTGCTGACAAGAGAACAATTAGGGTGAAAACATAGCACGTGACTAGGATGAATCTGCATTAGTACAGGGATCTGAGGGTATTTAAACTATTTCATATGAATCATCATGATTTTTGTGTCATCAAATTTCTTTGTATTTCTTTTGGAAAAGGAGGGTGAAAAATCATTTTGTTGATTGTTTTGGCATATGCATCTTCTTCTGTTCACATGCACGTGAAGCCAGTTACTTAAATGAATTTATTTAAAACGACTGTTAAGGTAATTATTAATATTTTTAGGTAATATAATGTAATCAATTTAAAGTAAAAACTATAATGGAAAATGTAATAGAACAAAATACAATGAAAGCCTTAAAATTTTCTAGTAATTACATTTTTCATGGAATTCGTGTATGGTACAGGCACTGTACTCTTAACAAGCTATCACTTAATTTTACCACTTTTGATTTACAAGTATGCTTTAAAAAAAAATTCTAATAGGAGAAACCTTCCACAATACTGTGGGGAGAAATATCATGCCATATCAATAAAGTCCATTATTCTTCTTATGCAGTTGAGGTACATTTGTTTTCCCTTGAGAGAAACAGGAAAAAGATATGCCTCAAATTACTTAGGCACAGGTTTCCGTAAATCAGTGTGTGTGGCTAGGACACTGAATGCTTTCAACACATAGTTGAATCTGTGTGGGAGCAATAGGTGAAGTACAGCATACTGGGCCCAGGCATGTGAAAAAAATCTCAAGTTGGGAACTGAGTATTACTTGGTTGTAATTCTAGGTATTTGAGTTCTACTGCAGCTCCCTAGCAGCAACAAAGTATTGACAGAAGATTAATTTGCAATATACGCACGAGAGACATTCTGCTTGTCTCTCTTATTCGCTGCTTCTTGAAGTTGTCTTTATATCTGTTGTGTTCTGTCTGTGTCAAAATCATGAAAGAAAACTTCTCATGTTCAGGCTTTCATGGGTGTCCTGGTTTTGGCTGGGTTAGAGTTAATTTTTTTCCTAGTAGCTGGCATAGTGCTATGTTTTGAATTTAGTAGGAGAAGAATGCTGATAACACACTGATGTTTTAGTTGTTGCCAAGTAGTGCTTAGACTAGTCAAGGACTTTCTTTTTCAGCTTCCCATGCTCTGCCAGGTGCACAAGAAACTGGGAGGGGGCACAGCCAAGATAGTTGACCCAAACTGACCAAAGGGCTATTCCATACCATATGACGTCATGCTCAGTATATAAACTGGGGGGAGTTGGCCGGGGGGCAGCGATCGCTGCTCGGGGACTGGCTGGGTGTCGGTTGGCGGGTGGTGAGCGGTTGCATCACTTGTTTGTTTTTTCCCTGGGTTTTGTTTCTCTCTCTCTCGTTCTCCTTTTCATTGCAATTTTATTACTATCATTATTATTATTATTATTTTATTTCAATTATTAAACTGTTTTTATCTCAACCCACGAGTTTTCTTTTGCCCTTCCGATTCTCTCCCCCATTCCACCGGGGAGGGGGAGGGGGAGCGAGCGGCTGTGTGGTGCTCAGTTGCCGACTGGAGCTAAACCACGACAATGGGACAGGTGAACGGATAAGGATATGTATCTCATTCATCCTACCACTTGCAAGACTTTGTGAGGGAGTGGCATTTTATACTACAGCAGATTTCTCTAAGATGGTTTCTTATTTTTAGGAGAAAAACCCCCAAACAGTCAATTCTGTAGTTGCACTTGCATAAGAAACTCCTTTTTGAAATATGAAATGAAAAACAGTGTTTGCATTCTAAAATACAGGCATAGTGGACAGTAAAGTGTGAAGGCATTCAGGCAAAAAATACTGATTTCAGAAAAAAAAGAAACTGAGAATTTTAATTTTTTTTTTCCTCTGGCACTGTAGTTTGACTTCACCAGGTCTATGTTTTGTTTTGTTTTGTTTTGTTTTCAAATACATCTCAGAAAAGTGACCAAAGCAGTCACTGACTTAAAGTGGAAAATATAACTTACATAATAAAAAAAATATATATTTTCATGAAACTAGTTTCTCTGTTGTATTGTTTACAGACTAGATTCTTGATACTGGGGATGTTACAATATTTCTGCAACATCAAGGCAGTACAGCACATATGACCAATACCACGAGTCCTTTGCAACCTGGCCTACAAAGCTAGGTTGTGAGAAATGGCTTCTCTTTAAAGTAGATGTCTCATTTCCAAGTTAAACAGCAATACTGCTATCCTTTAAAGTATCTCTTTTTAATCTAATAAACAAAGCAAAATCTTGCTGTTCTGCATGCAATAAATTAACTTTTTTTTTCTTCACTTTTCCCCTGCAGTGTCTTTAAAAAAAGAAAAAAAAAAGTGCTCTGTTTTGGGAAATGTGCTGTGATTTAAAAAAGAGGTTTTTGCTCCTCTATGCAACACAAAAAGGGCAGGCAAAAGCCATAGCTGAGGAAATATGGCAGCAAGCAGGTGCCCATGGACTTGAAGCTGATATGCATTGTATAAGTGAAATGGACAAGGTAAGATACTCCATGCTGTTTTGAAAAATAGGTATTTAAGAGCTGCATTTTTCTTCATGTGTTTGAGTGGTGGCTCTTAATAATTGTGAAAGCTGAGCACATGCACCCACCTAAAATATAACCATATAGTTTTAAATTTTTGTTTCTTATGAATCAGTAATTTGGACCAATACTCATAGATGCTCAACAGCCTTCTGCCAAAGGTGCATCTTGTGATTTTTCTTATTAAAACAGTAAATGAATATATCTTTGATCTCTCTTCTAACAACAGTGCAGTGACTTCCTGAAAACTATTTATGTATGCAGTAGTGAATGAATTCTGTATTTACTGGTCAACTCTCCTGTTGTCAGAAATTATGCATTTTTTTTTTCTGTTGTTTTTTGTGTTGCATTGAGGTCCTGTGTTCTGTTAACTGTGGGCTCCAGCATGACCCTGTGCTTTTGTGGGGTCTTCTTGAGTTACTTAGCATATGCACTCACTCCAGTTCACACTGGATAACACTCAAGTTGTATTCCAGAAAGAAATAAAAAGCTTGGCTGGAGCAAGGAAGTGGCTTTTTATTATTTGCTGTTATCCAAGGGTAAAGATCTGAAAACTGTTAGTGTCTGTCTGTAACTAAAAGCAATATGGACCGTAATTTCTGTCACAAAGTACTCTCAACTGTATGTCCTCAAACAAAAACATTTAAAAAACCCAACCAAGCAAAACTTGGTAGCCTGGTATTTCATATGAGATGAGCAGAAAATAACGCCTAAAAGAGTTTTTCTCATGCACTTGAAAATGTGAAAAGTTGATAAAAATAATTTGGTTCCCTTTTAGCAAGTTGCTTTCTTGGGGATATGTTACATGTTTGGTAGCTGGACATGTGCTTTTGAATGAATGTTCACTGAGTATGTAGCAAAGTGTTTCAAAGAAACTTTTATGCAGCCAGCAGAGAATGTGAAGATTCTCCTTCCAGTCTTCCATTTCATTTCTTCTGCATTTGACAGGCTTGGAAATTATTTTCAGGAGGGTGGTAGGCAGGATATTTCTAGCCCTGTTACTGGCCTGCCACTTGAGTAAATCTATTTTGTCAAATTTGGCAGGACAACTCAGAGCTGCGAGTTTTGGATGAGATAGAAAGATGTACTGAATTGATAATCTGAGAATTGGGCACCAAGGAAAAAAGTAATTTCTGCAGCTTTGTAGTTTTCATCACTCAAGCTTTTCCTTACCCTTTACTATAAATAAAGAGAACTTCTAGAAGCTTAACTGTAATTGGGGAGGGGAAGGCAGGGTGGCATAATGTACCGGAGCAAGAGCTTTCTTGAATTTGGTGGGACCTCTTGTGAAGTCCTTTGGGCATGTTAGATCTGAGAGTTTATTCCACAACATGTACAGTTCAGAGAGGTGTGCATGTATACTTCAGGCAAGGAAGTAAGAGGTTTCTGTCTTGTCCATATTTGTCAGTTAGAAGGCCTGTCTTTACACAGCTGTTAGGTATTTTTCAGACCTTGTCATCGCTTAAATAAAGGGATGGCTGTGAAGGTCTATGGAAGGAATAGGTGGCTACCGAGTCAATAGTCGTAATGTGATCCTGTTGCCATACAAAAATAAATGTTCACATACTGCTCAAGTCTCGGAAACACTGGCTTTTTCCAAGTAGTGTCTCTCACCTACGCTCTTGTAGGTGAGGAAAGGTCATAAATCTTTGGTTGGTTAGTGTGATTGCTTTCTATGCTTGATGAAAGACTGAAGTGAAGTGGAAATGAGGTAGGAGCAGTAAAATAGGAGGCTAAATGGAGATCATCTTGGGTCACAGTGCATGTAGTCAACCTTGGATGAATTATCTGAATAAGCACGTTTGCCGAGATATGTATTGTTCTGGGTAAGACATATCTGGGTGCCTGATCCCATCCTTTTCCTTCAGCAGTCATTCACAGCTTGAGCAGGCTGCTCACTGCTGTGTGTGGCATTGCTGTCCTCAGCTGAGGAGTACTTTTGAAGGACAGAGGAAGAAAGGGACAAAGATGTAACACTAAGGACATAGGAAGAAATGGAAGGTAGAGTAAAAAAGTATGTAATTGTGTAAGGTTCTTGTTGGTCTAGTGATATATCAGAACTCCCAGTAATTGACACAAATTAATGCAGGACCTCTGTTGCCAAACATTTGGCTTCCAAAAGGTCTTTAGGTTTGCAGAGGAGAATGTGCAGTGGAGCAAGCAAGAATTTAGTGAACTAATCATACCTCTGTTCTAATATACCACTTTTTACTTTCTGAGCTTGTATTCTTTTTTTTTTCTTTTTTTTTTTTTTTAAAGGGAACAGAATTTATGGTAAATTTTTATGTGATACTAGTAGACCCTTGCTTTTTTTACTTGAAGAATTTGCTTTTGTTTGTAAATGCAGTAGTCACCTGTGACAATGCACTGCAGAATCTGTTGCATTTGTACTTATCAAATCAGCTGTGGAAGTTTTGAAAATCTGGGTTACTGCAATAGGACCCTTAAGGCCTTTTTTTGCACAACTTATAGTTCAGTTTTGGAAGTGTCAGGAATTTGTGGGTATTTGGAGTTTGCCTGAGCTTGCAAAAGACAAAACCTCTGTTTGGAACATCCCTGGACCACAACTCACTGAAGTCTGGCAGACTACTTGGGAAATATCCTTGCGTGCTTACTCTCTTCTCTTATACTTCTCTAGGCACCTGCTATTGGCAGCTGTCAGAGGCAGGACACTGTTCCAGATGGTAATTTAAGTTGCTCCATGCAACTGCTTTTAGGTTCTTCAGGAAGGTTTTGGCAAAAATGACAACAGCAAAACCCCTTGATACTACGTTTCTTTGTATTCCTAACCTTTTTGGATCGTAGGTGTAAGGGGTAACTTTTTACATAGCTTGAGGAGAGGATAAGGTTTGAGTGATTTATTGAGTGAAGTGTTTAGAACATAACTCCTCAAACTCTGAAGTTTCGAATTGCAGTCCTGAAGCTGCTTGAAATGAAACATAGCATCTCTTGCAATCTTTATTCATATTTTCTCATAACGCTACTATTTTATTAAACTTGGAATGCTGGGAAAGAGTTTAAACTGAAGCCTACAGGGAGCAGTAAAAGGAGCTTGGGTTGCTTATTATGGCAAAAAGGAGGCTAAGGAGTGACCTAATAGTAGCCTACTTGAGCCAAACTCTTCTTGGCAGCGGAAGACTCGACAACAGGAGGCAAAATCCACTGAGTGCAGCCTGATAAACTCAGATTTGACACTAGTGGAGAAGCTCTTCTGGATGGAAGAGGCTGCCCAGAAAAGTGCAATCTCGACCCTTAGAAGTTTTCAAAATTCAGACAGAGTCATAGCTGACCTAATGCCACGTTGGCAGTTAGTCCCACTTGGAGCATGGGGCGGGACTAGGTGACCTCCAGAGGTCACTCCCAAACAAGGTGTCTGTGACTTTGTGGAGCTGTGTTTCACATAGGTCGCTAGCTGTCCGTGTGATTCAAAACCCGTAGCCCGAGGGGAGCTCTGGAAGAGCGTGTTGTGCGGGTGACCTGACAGCACGTGAGCACAGTGCTGCAGCCCACTGTCAGTGGAAAGCTGCAATAATCAAAGAAACAGAGAAACAGAGTGCTTTTTACTTGAGAAGTAATAAATGGTTGCATGAGACCTGAATTTATGGAACTGATGCACAATCTCAAATATAGGCAGTTCTTGCCAACCTGATATAATGGGAGTAGCCCCCATAAAACCACTGGAATTGTGAAAGATTGGTATTAGCAAAGGGGAGAGAAATGAGTTGGGGGAGAATGAAGGGGCCAAAATGAATCAGGCTGTAGAGCACGGTGACTGATTATCTCTGTTCAGAGAGCACAGGGGTTTTTTTGTGGCAAAGGCAGATGTAACGTGGAAGTTATCAGACAGAACCAAATGATCCCTAATGGAATTTAAAAATGATCCCCACAGTTTGTACGCCAGTTAGCTGTGTGGAGATTATTTGGATTATGGCTAACTGTGTGATTGTGATCGTACATACAAAAATACTTTTTCCACTTGACAAAGCAAATAGTGTAGGAGTTGTGTATTTAAGCTGTCTGAGTGCAGTTGTGAAGTAGTCTTCGTGTGTGTACTAGCCTGCTCAAAATGCTGCCCTTTGGCATTTGTGTGTGGGATCATAAGGTAATTCAGGTTGGAAGGGACTTCATGAGGTCATCTCGCAGCAGGGTCAGCTGAGGTCAGAGCAGGTTCCTCAGGGCTTTACCCAGTCTGGTCTTGAAAACTCCAACCAGGATTATAAGTTGCGTCCCCAAAATGACTTGTAATTACTTAAAAGACTTTCTGTGGTTTAATACAGGTAAGATGAGATTAAACGTTTTGCTGTGTACCTTTGGGAAAAGGAAGGGTGGAAGATAATATCTAAGACCACAAATAGGTATCAAATGGCACCTTGTAACTTACTTGTTCTGTTACTTGTAGTATAACCTGGAAACAGAAAAGGATCCTGTAGTTATTGTTATTTCCACTACTGGTACTGGAGACCCACCAGACACTGCCCGTAAGTTTGTAAAGAAAATTCAAGACACCACCTTGCCACCTGATCATTTCGCACATCTCCAGTATGGATTACTAGGTGATTTAGTATTTTCTATATTATTGCAGCACTTGTCTGTCAGTGAATAATTTTTATATTTTTTACTTGTGAATAAGTTGTTTGGGTTTTTTTAAGTGCTTATAAAACATTTATTTTTATAACATGAACAGCTTTTTTGTGTAATGTCCTCTATGAGCAATAAAGTATCACAGAAATTATCTGAATGTAAGCTACCAATTTAATTTTTTATAGTTTAATTTTGTTTGCATAAACAAAATATGATATTAAGGTATCTATAGTTGTTGGAGTTTTAATTTCATGTCAAGTGTCTATGGACTAGATGAGTTTACTTGACTTTGCAAGTAATTGGGCATTTTTCTATACAGAGGGAAAGGCAATATAAAACGTTCTTAAAAAATAAGGTTTTAAGATCACCCTATCCCTTTAAATTTGCAATAATTTTTTTAATTTGAATGTCATACTTGACAGTAGAAGGAATGTAATTTCAGGTTAAAGATTGATATGCAAAATACAGATTTGGCAAAATGCATCTGATGTATCTTGAGCTGATGGTAAGGCCAGTTCGTTGAGTTTTCAGGTTGTTTAAACAAACTTCAGAAACTTCTATTTGAACCTAGGTTGGTTTTGCCTGAAAAGTTTTAAGTTGATAGGTAGGAGTGAGGAAACTTCTAGATTTCTAGTGAGGAAAGTACCCTCTAGATGGAAAATTCTAGTGGACATATAATGTGGAAGTCTGAAATATATGTATCCTAATCATGTAACGTTTTGAGAAGATGTTACGCTATTGCCTAGTCATGTATTACAGTTTGTGAAATGGTTAGGTTTTTCATAGCTGACTGAATGCATTTATGCATATGCGTATATGAAGATAAGCATTGTATTAATAATACCTGTTACAACAAAAATCAGTATTATAGTATCCAAGTTATTACACGTTTTGTGATTCTAGTCTAAAAAGTTACCAGTCTTAAAATACATTCATGGCATCCATTTCAGCTTGTCCAATGAGGTGTTCCCTCTAAGTACCATACTTGAGAGGGAGCAGAAGTCTTTTTTTTTAAAAAAAAAAAAAAGAGAAAGAAAAATAAGGCTGTTAAAAAGGGGATGGGAATAATCCATTGTTAGGTGAGGATAATAAGGACCTAGTGGTTTGAAATTGCATACAAGAAAGGGTCAGGCTATGAAAAATGGTGATAGTTAGGGTAGTGAAACAGTGGTGTGGATTACTTACAGAATTTGTGAAGACTACCTAACCAGTGGTCTTTGGGTTTGTTAGATAAGCATCTGTTAAGGATGAGGTATGTGTGGTTGATCACTTTTAGGTTGGGTCAGTGGTTTAGTTGGTGTCTTAAAATCTCAGGTCCTCCATGAACGTACCTCCTGAGTCCACTGACTGTTTAACTGGTAACAAAGAGAATCTTCTTCTAATGGGACATCTTCATGACTGTTAAAGGGCAGAAAACCCAGTGCAGTGAAAATGAGATCTACAAAGAAATCTCTGATTCCTGGGGAGGAGGATGTTGAACCAGATTCCCTTATGCACATTTTCCTACATTTCTTACTTCGTATTGTTTAAAACCACTCCTGTGTTTGATCCCCCCCCCACCCCCCAGGTTCCAATATTTTTTAATTACTTTTAATACTCTCTCCCTTATGTTGTTGACATATATTAACAATTTTAACCTGAAGGTGAGATAATTTCTTTTGGTAATTCACATACAGTTTATTGGTTTCACTCTTCTAATTATTTCAGTTCCTTACATTTTTCCTGTAAGAGTGGTTTTGTATTTAACAAACTAAAACAACATTCTTCTGAAATGTGAAATATTGAAAGCAAAGTGTTTTCAGAGAAATTCTGTGTCTTACATTTGTGAAGGAGGAATCACTTTTTCAGCTTGTCTTTGGAAAAAAAATACAGTTTTTTTTTGAAAGTCATAAAAGTGTCCTGGTAATATGTACTTTGCTATATCACATTCTTCTGTTTGCCTGCAAGAAAATCCTGTGTTGTCTTTGAAGATCTTTGCCTGTGTAGCCTGGGTGACTGGCTGATTGACATGATTCCTCTTTCCTTGAATTTGCTAGGTCTGGGAGATTCAGAGTACACATTCTTTTGTAATGGCGGAAAGACGGTAGACCAACGACTTCAAGAACTTGGTGCCCAGCACTTCTACGACACAGGATTAGCAGATGATTGTGTAGGGTAAGAGCTGAATGAGTTTGGATTTTACTTCTTCAAGATGCAATAATTACATGTGAATTTGGCTAAACATTCTGAACTCCTTGAAATCAGTTGAACCTGTGTGCTCAGCACCTCATAGGAATGAGTCCTATCTGAACACAGTGTGCCTTTTTAATCTTAATTTCCATTAAATAAAACTCGATTTTTAAAGTGTGAGCAAACATCTGTAATGCCTGGAAAAATGGAGAGTATTTAGCAGTTTTAGAAATTCAGTAATTCAGAATAAGTGGAGGGGTTTAAAAATGTAGTATTTTTACTGAAGCAAATAAAAATAAATCCAGTTCCCAGTATGTGTGTTACTGCATAATAGGATCTCTTTCTACATACATATCAGACTTTTATCCAAGCTCACATCTTGCAGTATAGCTGCTTTAGGCAAACCCTACAATGTTTTTTAATTTTTTTCTCTCTTCTGTAAAACATCAGTTTTTTTCTTTGGGTTTGGGGTTTTTTTGATCACTGTAGAGGAATTATGTAAGAAAATAACTCTTTCCCTGTTCTGTTGCTCTTTCTGGCCGGTAGGCTGCAGTCTTGGCTTATTTATTTTGAACTGCAGATTATATCAGTTCTGTGCATGATGATATGAAACAGTTGAACACAAACATTGCCATAACCATAAAACTTGTATCTTGTGTTCTAAAATAATAAAAATGGAACATTAGTGTAAGCTGTTGATGTTGCTGTTGCACAGTGAAAAGTTGGAACTTCCTGTCATAAAGTTCTGCGTAAGAAAATAAAAATGAGAAACTGTAAGAAGAGCGAGGCTGTTACACACTTTACACTCCATAAATTTACATAGTAGTAATAACTAAATGAAAGTATTTTTTTAAGAAAAAGTCATCTTGGTAACAGCTGCAGATACAGATTAAAAATGGAAAATGAATAGTGTGTTTAGCTTTTGTGGTCTTTTTATTATTTGTAAATTAACAGTCCAGTAAGTCACAATAAGTCAACCATTCCTTTCTCCTTTTCTTTTTTTTTTCCTCCCTCCCCAGTTTGGAACTAGTGGTTGATCCTTGGATTGATGGACTTTGGCTTGCCCTCAAGGAGGCATTTCTATTGCAGAAAGAAAAAGAAGGCATGAGCAGTGATGCTGTTCCTAGCTCTCTCTCTGCAGCCCTGCATGTTGGGCATGAACTAAACTTAAGCTCAGAAGTACAGAACTTGAAGCTAGAAGATGAAAGAGCGAGGAGTTCTGATGTTCTGACACAGAAACCGGTTGACATCCATCTTGCAGCTTCAACTAGAGACACTGAACCTT
The DNA here is from genome assembly GCA_013401315.1 of Balaeniceps rex. Classification (NCBI taxonomy): domain Eukaryota; kingdom Metazoa; phylum Chordata; class Aves; order Pelecaniformes; family Balaenicipitidae; genus Balaeniceps; species Balaeniceps rex. The sequence goes on along the minus strand of VYZW01017891.1, from coordinate 79,938 downwards.
CACTTGTTCATTCTGTCCCTCCTATCTCTCAGTCTGCTCTTAATATTCCTGCCTTGCCACCAGAATATATAGAGGTGCAGTTTCAGGACACCCATGGTGAGGTAAGGACTTCACTTTGAATGACGAAAGCCTCCAGCTCTGGTAGGAGCATGAGCGTATACTCCTACATATGGCTCAAAAGAGCAAGTGGATACTTACATAAAGGAGATAACGTTCCTGAACGCAGGAGGTTTTTAAATTGTAAGTAAAAGGTCCATTTATATTGTGAAAATGTAGTTAACCACCATATGAGTTATGGACACTGTTCTAAAAGTATAATTTAGCTAAATAATAACTCGATAAAGGGATGGCATTGCAGTGCCAGGAATGGAAGAATTAAAATCTTATGGCTTATGTTAGGATGGTGAAAACATCTTCCTGTAGAAAGGAGTATAGTAAAATTTCTGTTCAAATTTTTAGTACTTGCAGAATACCTTAAGAGGGTGTAAAATTGCTCAAAATCTTGCTGCATATTTAGTAACAGAGAAACTTGTCATTGTAAAAACATGATCATAATTTTACTATTGGAAACAAAAGATGAACTGTAGATTGAAAGCCAGTGTGCTTTTCCTATGAAGCCTTGTTGAACGAAGACCTGCTGTACAAAGAGAAGAATTAGCATGAGCTGGTGATTATCTGCAGTTGGCATGTTTAGTGTTCAAAATGAACTGGAAAGCATGACCCTAACTTTTCTGGTTGCCTGCCAGAGGGCAGATGTTTTGGTTATCTGTGCAAGGGAGGAGTGAGGGATGGCTGCGCTTTAAGGGACAGGGAGCCAGGAGCTGAGTGTGGTAACACAGCCACAGTGGTAATGGTAATGTCAATGGTAATGCTGAGAATCATTTAGTCTGGCTAATACAATTTTGTAAGAGTGTGTTGTGGTTTAACCCAGCAGGCAGGTAAACACCACACAGCTGTTTGCTCACTTCTCCATGCCCACAGTGGGATGAGGGTTAGAATTGGGAAAAAAAAAGTAACATTAATGGATTGAGATAAAGACACTTTAATAGGACAGAAAAGGAAGGAGAAATAATTATGATAAAAGAATATACAAAATAAGTGATACACAATGCATTTGCTCACCACCTGCCAACTGATGCACAGCCAGTCCCCGAGCAGCGATCACTGCCCCCCAGCCGACTCCCCCCCAGTTCATATGCTGAACATGATGTCATATGGTATGGAATAGTCCTTTGGCTGGTTTGGGTCAGCTGTCGTGGCTGTGCCCTCTCCCAGCTTCTTGCTGGCAGAGCATGAGAAGCTGAAAAGTCCTTGACTAGTGTAAGCACTACTTAGCAACAACTAAACCATCAGTGTGTTATCAACATTATTCTCATACTAAATCCAGAACACAGCGCTATACCAGCTACTAGGAGGAATATTAACTCTATCCCAGATGGAACCAGGACAGAGTGTATGAATTTAAACACTGGATAATTTTGCTTTTCTTTTAAACCTCATATTGTGGTTGGTTTTGCTCAGGTTGTTGAATTAAATAATCCAAATTACTGAAACAAAGATTTATGATTTAGAGATACTCTTTGATTAAAGACTAATACTTGGGTTGAAGGTGGTGCTATGTGGTTAAAAGAGTCCATTTTCTTATTTTAAAGTCATAGCATATGTTCAGGCTGATCTCTGAAGTAATTGATCAGGTTCTAATATTGATGCCTTAACTTTTCTGTAAATAGAAAAAAAAGTGAATTTTGCTTTCAAACAGCAGGTTGAAAAAGCTAAATCTGCTAATCTGGAATTCAGTGACAAATTAAAGATTATAGTCCAGATTTCAGGTATAAAGCTGGATGGTTGTCTTGAGCCTTGGAAAGAATCGAATGCAGGTTTGGTTTTTTTTGCTTTGGCGCTATTTTTGACATAGCTGGCTAGACCTTGTCAACAAGTAGGTCCCCTGTAGGGTCATGTTTGTTTTTACAAGTATGACACAATTCATGTCCTTTTCCAGTATCTCACATTGCAACAATCGTGGGTATTTTTTGCCAAGCACAGCTGAAGTTGGCTTGTTTTGAAATGCATCAACTTGAGCTTTGGATATCTCCAAAAAGAGACTCCCTGCCATTTAAAGAAGGCTGGGTACACGGTCTCTCTAGTTACTTATATGATCTATGTCCTGGGCTGTTGATTCTCAGGGTTGAATTAACAAGCTGCTGCTTATTAGTAGCAGAGCAGTAAAGGTCTGCATCTTAAGCCTTGTGGCAAGTGTAAGATAATACAATTTAGCTTAAATCTTGATCTCATTATGCCTTGAACTTGACTTGGAGGGAGTATGAATGTAGACAGTTATCACAGTCCAGCTGATGCACAATAACTTGATATGGCCCAAGCTGTTAATTGCCGTGTCAAAATTTTGAAAGAATAATAAAACTTCCAACTGTTGGCCTCAAGTGATTCTCCTGTCTCCTTTTTTTTTAAAAAGAGGAAATCTTCAAGTTAACCAATATTCTCTTATTGGTAGAGTAATTCCTTTCCGTTTCACAGAGTATTGTTACAGACATTTGGTATCTCTCCCACCTCTTTTCATTTTTGTCTGTGTTGATGTCAAATGAAGCTTGCTGACAATAGTGATGGAGAAATGAAGGCTGCAGTCTGACCTTCAAGTGACAGCCTTTGACAGAGGTAGTCTGGAATAATTCTTGGTGCCCATTTACAATTCTTGGGGCACATTTTTACCTGTGTAGAAATGTTGTGGCATAACATGATGCTCTTTTGTAGTCTGGAGTTTGCTGATTAGCTCTAAATTTAACTGTAGTTTTTAAAATTCCTCTTATAAATTGCCTGTAATAATAGCCCCATCTGCAAGTCTTAATCTGTAAATCTGCAATGATGTTTTTAAATAGCTTCTATTCTTACTTCTTATGTGTCTGTTCTGTACACCTAGTAATCCTTTAATTAGGTGGGAGTTTTCTGGGTTTTAACATAAATGCCATTCTCTAATTGGCTACTTTCAAGGCAGTGCTTGAAAAAGGAAACAGCTAGCTGCATTTGATAGGAGTTTAGGCCCATTAGACTGTTCAAGCCTACTGACTTTTTATAGTTGAATATATGCCTGTTACTGCTTGGATGTGGTTTTTAAAAATGTAGAGCAAAACGCTCTATGTATATAGAAGATTCATGGTTTTCCTCATTGTTTTGAATTGTTTTCTAAGATTGTTTCAAAAAAATTGTACCAACACTAATTGCTGTATGTCATAGTAAGCTGTCATTCAGGTGATTTGCATTTTTAGTGTAAGTTTTGTGTCCTCTTTTTCAGAATCCACATCTGTCCTCACTGATTTCAGAAGGAACAACCTTTGAAGTGCCAGTTACAAAAGCAGTTCAGCTCACTAGAGAAGATGCGATAAAAACTGCATTGCTCTTGGAACTTGATATTGCAGTAAGTTAGTGATGGCTTTTTCTTCAGCGGATTAAAATAAAAGGTGAAAAGCACGTGTGTGTGTTATGTATAGTAACTGGGGGGAAAATTATTTATTTGACTGTTTAAAAAGAAAAAATAATTCCCTATACAACAGGATGTCAGCTTACACTGATCCATTTTGTAAATGCAAAGCTTGATTTGTTCGCTGAAAGATATGACTCCATGGAAGTCAAAAGAGAAATACTATGTCAAATCAATTTCTTTGTTGTTCCATGGATATTGTATTGAGTGAAATACCTTTTTGAAGGAATTTGTAGTGGAGAAGGGCAAGCAGAGAATATTGAAAATGAATAATCTTTCAGTTTGTAAGTATACAACTTGGGGAGTGTTCAGAAACTGTATAGTTAATTGTGACTATTCCTTGTGGTAGGTAATCTACACAAGTAATAATTTGACTAATATGATCAAGTGATAAGAATCGTCAGCTCTTGAGCGCTGTTTCTGCCTCTGGCATTCATCTGCTCTGACTTGTTAACATACTACTCAAACTGTCAACCTCTGTTACCCTAGGTGTAAAAACTGGTTTAGTTTATTCAGGGAAGATCATATTTTCTATACTGGTTTGAAGATGAAAGGCAGAGAGTGCTTGATATTACTTTACAAGAAATCTTTAAAAGGAAAATATCTTGCTTTTGAGTGGTTTTCCAAATTTGTAGAATATTGCCTTTGGGATACTGTGATTTTGGGCAGTAACTTTTATTGGACTCTGTTAGCCTAATCTGTGTCCGTATCCATGGGACATCTTTAAATCTCAGTTATAAATAGAGCCTATTAAGTTCTGAGCAACTGAGTCTCTGAGACGACATGTTTTTTTGCATATTTTTGTATGTATACATGTATCCTGTCATCAGCACCCACTGAAAATTTGAACGTTTTGCCTTTTTTTCCTAGCATTCTCAACAGTCTGTGTATGCAGGTCACCTCACCTGATGCATAAGGGAAACATAATGATGCAAGTATAATTCTGTATGTTCCTATAACAGGCAGAAGCTTGAGTAGGGTTTCAGCAGTTGCGCACAAGAACCTCAGCCAACTAAGTAGAATCTAGGTATTGAGGTCTGAGATAAATTTTAGTTTTCACTGTGCTCTTCTCTTGCTATTTTTATTTTTCCCTCCAGAAGATAAACGCAGCTGGGGTCATTTCAGTCACAGTTCATCAAATAGTTTAACCAGCAAATTTTGTTTTAGTGATAATGTGTCTCTATACAAAGTTGCATTAATTATGAGGACTTCATTTCTCTGCTCTTCTCAAACCAGAAAACAAAGTACATCAGTAATTAATGATCTGGGCTGATTATATAACACATCCTCTTAATACATATTTATTTTTCTTCTGTTTAGGCTGCTCAGCAGTTCTTATTAAAGAGTGTCCAAATATTTAAACCAGATGAGGAAAGATTTTTCTAATTAGTAAGGTTAAACCTGAAAAGAAAGCATGAGTATTTAATTTCTGATGTGCTCCAAAGAGTGAAGTGCTAGTACAGAGTAAAAGAACACATGACTTCATGTGACTACGATAGTAGGAAGATTGTTATTAGGAATGGGGATGCCGTTGGCCTTGGTTTGTGATACAACTTAATAGAAATGATCTCATATTTTAAAACAGGATACAGTCTTTGACTACCAACCTGGAGATGCCTTCTGTGTAATATGTCCCAACAATGTCAATGAGGTGGAAGAACTTCTTCACATCTTGGGACTTTCTGAAAAAGGAGAGTACTTCGTTTGTGTAAAGGTTAAGCAGGGCACTAAAAAGAAAGGTACGGTGTTGATGCAGTGGTCATGAACAAATACTCCTTTCTGTGTTGGTAGTAGTTGGTATGCATAGTTTTGAACATTTTTATCCGTAGTATTGGGACACAGCTGTCATTTCATGGAGGTGTGTTGGAAGTCACAGAGATGTGTTAAAAAAGAGGACGCATAGAATGCTGCTGCTGGTTTTAATATAGATGAGTTAGCTTCTGACTGGGAATTTGAGCCTGGCATTGGCATTCATCCATCTTATTCTTCCTCTGTGCTCCTTCATGTTTATGGAGATGAGTCTTTAATCACATAGCCTAACAATCCCCCACTTGAAAGTAAAATCTCTCCTTGCGTAGCACTTCACATCCATCTGTTTTACACCCTAAGAGGGCTGCACTTCTGAAGCAGAAGACTTAGTGCTGCTGCAGGGTGCCTTTTAAGGGGCTTGTTAGGTCTATGTGGATCTGTTCTGCTGAGTCTTACGATCCCATGCCTCAGACAGGGTAGCTGCAGGTTCAAGGTATGCCCGTGTACTGCCAGTTGGACCTGTCAGAATTACTCTTCTCTTGCCTTGCAATCAGTGTCTTAATGATGCTGCTGAGTTGTGCCTTTAGTTCTGCAGAATGGGGTAGAGCTCTTTGTTGTTCCAGTCTATGGGTAAATCCATTCCCATGGTGAGATTCCCTGCATCATTGAGGGCAACACAAGTTGTCTCTTAAGTATGAGATGTAAATAGACCCCTGTTCTTGGAATTGGCAAGTAACTCACTTGTTAATGAGGTGAGTTTGCATGGCAGGCCATGTTGTAACATATCATATGGGATGTCCAGGCCCAGCTGATCCCCATCCTTGACCCCCGACTCCGGTAACTAACCTCTGCTGGGCGGGGTCACTGGTTAGATTTGGTGCAGAGCCAGTATCAGTTACAGCCTGGTCCCTGCACTGGGGATGAGCCCTGCATCTGCAGGACTGGTATGGCTGTTATCCAGCCCCACTGCGCTGAACCCCCTCCCCCTGCACCCCCCCTCTTGGGGAACCCCCATTGTCCTTGTTCCTCTGGGACAGACCCCCTCCAAACACACCTGCTTCTCCCTCCTCACCTCCTCCCCCCCCCAAAAAAAAAAAAAAAAGAAGAAAAGGTCCTAGGAGGGTCCCAGCTTTGTAACAATCTCACTTTGGATCAGGGCTGCTCCTGAGCACCCTCAAGCTCAAGGCAGTATCACCCCATCGAGGGCCCAACAACCGTGTAAAGGCAAGCAGCAAGAGATTGGATGGTGTCGGGGGATTTCACAGATATGCTGCTTCTGCTGTTTACGCTATTTACAGATTTCACAGAATCAAGCACATTTACAAAGGAAGCAATTAAAAGGGAAGGATTTGGCAAAGGAGGAGGTAATGGAGGGCCAAAATAATCAGATCTTCATGGGAAGGTGGGCTTGAAATTTTGTCCCTCCTGAAGGCTAGTAGGTTTTTCTGTGCAAATTGGAGCCCTGCTACCTGGCTGCATAAAATTCGAATCTCTCTCTGTAAGTTAAAGACAGTGTCAACAGCGTGTTCAAAGTGAAGGTCTCCTTGAATAGGCACAGAGAGATATTCTCTCCTTCCTGCCTACGGTTGTTCCCTTTCTTCTCCTATACTGATGTTGCAGGAAGGACGTAAAGGTGCCCTAACAGGCAGTGTTCTCATCCTGTGTGTAAATAATCCAGGTTATTGCATCTCTGGCTGCCTAATGTAGCACTAATCAGGGGAAAAAAGGTGAAATTATATGTTATTTTGCCATATCTTGTATGTAAAATGGCATGCCTGTTTGTGAATCTTAATGAATGATAATGGAAAGGAAGATCATAGCACTGGATTGCAGTGCAGAGAATCAAATTCCTTCGTTCTGCTCTTGAGCCTTCTGGGTGACCCAGAACAAATCATGCTGACTTTTTACACTTGCCTTGGATACTTGGCCAGAACCTAGCAAGTTGCTGCTGATCCACTGATCTCCAATTGTGGCTTGTACTCTTGACTTCCATCCCCTGCAGTTTTGAAGTTAAATGGCTTAGGATCAAACCGAAATTCATTTCTTTGGAGCTCTGCTGGTGAGCAGAGACTCATTAAGTTACTATAACTTAATTACTTGTTGTGGCCAGTCCGTACCAAAGAATTCAACTCTGTAATGCAGCTTTGCAATTCCTAGCAGTGTTCCAGAATTGCTTTCCTTTTGAGATGGTTGTCTCTTAACTGCATTCACATTTCTGAGGAATTTGTAGTAGTTACTACAAACTATTATGGCTGTGGGTTTACTGAATGAAGAGAGGTGAAAAACCTGGGAGAAGAGATGAGCATGAACAGCAGGCTGTGCTCTGCTGCACCTTTAAGATTTACCAGGAACTCCACTAAATTTTGTTCACAACCTCTCTTTGTTCAGCCTGTGAATTCTTTGGTGAAGTAGATGAGATCAATTGAGAGGACAAAACAAATTATTTGCAGTCTGGTACAAAGTCTGTTGTTCAAATACTGGATTTCTGTAGTTGTTTTTTTATTGTATGTATGAGCATCCTAGGAAGAGGATTAAATACTTCTTGTAACATGCTGTTCAAGAAAAGGAAGTTTATATAAATGTGAAAATGGATGCTTCTTTCCTGCGTTATATTTATGCCAATCCTCTTATCTTCTAAAAGTAAATTTTATTCTTTGTGGCAAGGGTTCAGTCAAGTAACGCTGATACAAAGAGGTAATTTAGCATATAGATATATTCTTGGAGCAAAAATTCTGTAGTATTTAAAGGGCTCTTAAGCATGGAAAGCATGCTTAAGCATGGAAAGAAGCATAGTAAGAATCACTAGCTAGATGTCAAAGCCAAGAAACATTGTCAAGAGAAATCCCAACTTGCAAGTTGGGTCTGTAAGGAAACAATCTGGGACCTGCAGAGCTTATTAATTAAGGGTGTTTTGTCACATAAATGCTCTCCTATTGCTTTTGGGGTTAACTTAGAACAGCCACTTTAGCATGACATGGCATGAGGCTGGTAAGCCTGGCTGCACCCTAGCTGACTCCATGAAGGGGTAGATGGGGTGTCAGTGTACCTCCTTCCCAGAAATGGAACCTATAGAGAGTACCGGAGGGATTATTTGCTTGTACAGAAAGCCCTTGGATCTGCTGGGCCTCAGAAGCTCCAGCTTGGCACTGGCTGCATACACCTTCGGTTAGATCGTTAGAAAACTTCAGCGTGTTTCGATTTTCAGGAGTGCATATTGATGGAGGGGAAAAAATGTGGATGTTCCTTTTCCTGGTAAGCATTCCTCTGAATTTCTTCAAGGTGGAAAGTGGCAACAAAGCCTTGAGTGGTTTAGCAATGAAATTTATTTGAACACTCATGTATTATACCCCTCTTTTTGTTTCCTGCTTTCCTGATAAGTTTTGACATTTCATTGGAAAATTGTCATTGCTACTTCATTGGAAAACTGTCTTGCTGTTTAGTTTATAATTTCCACTAACCAGCTGGGGCTCAAACATACAGAATTGAATGCAGTTTAGCTCTCTTGTATTTCTTGAAAGAACAAGCACTCTGTGATGCCATTTTTGGATGTTAATAGATGCACGTTTTGTTTTGTTTTTTTTCTCCCACTGAACTAGGAGCAGCTCATCCACAACACATCCCTGAAAGAAGCACTCTGAAATTCATTCTAACCTGGTGTCTGGAAATAAGAGCAATTCCCAAAAAGGTGTTTATGTGTTTGTTCTTTAAAGAGAAATTCTTCGTAATTCTATGCTGTATGGGCTCTTACAGATCTGTCCTTGCTTCATGTGTAGTTACGATGTTTCTCAGTGAATAAGGATTGTCAGTTTGTATGCTGCTGTTTGTACTTTATTCTGAGAATGGTACTTTATCTGGCAAACTCTGAGATACTGAAATCTCTGTTCCCGTTCTGCAGTACCTTGATTCATAACTAGTCTGGAAGTAAATAGAAAAGTATTAGATATTTGGTGCCAGATAACTGGAAGGCTGACTGAACCTGTCCCCATAGGCATTTTAGAGCAATCATTCTTTCTAATCAGAGGGAGCCATATCTGTCAAGTTTTGTCACTGAAAATACGCATGTTGCTCTATGCAAACATACCATAGTATCTTTTTAAAATATTTCGCAGCTTTTCTTTAGCATTTCAGTAACCTGGCAGAATTCAAAGAAGGATTTTTGCTTGTATAGTATTTGTTCTTAAAATGTGTGAATATTATTTTCCTTTCATTCTGTGCCTGCAAAAAAATGGAAGCTTGCAACTGGAAATGCATGTGTATTTCTGGTATTGTCAAAACACATTTTAAAGATAACTTTGTATGAAGGATGAAGCTAAACAGTTGTGTTGGTTGGGTCTCTGAGGGAAATCACTTTCTGGAAGGACCTTTTCACTCAATTTAGTGGATTTCACAGCAGAAGAGAAGAGAATCTTCCAATTGTTTCAACCTTTTCAAAACTGCATTTAACAATTTTGAAAATTTGTCTCAACAATAAGAGTAGGCAGAGAGTGCTGGCTGGGGAATATTGCCCAAGACAGTTTTTATAACCTATCTGCTTTATTACCTGTTCAGTGTAGAATGTGCTTTGTGTAACTCCATACTCAAAACTATTGTCTGGAAGCTCAGTGTTTGAGCACACTCAAATTACTTTCCAAGTATTCCTTTGTGTAGAATATGTCATCTGATTGCACTTGTTGTTTAGATCACTTTTCTTTTATGCACTCTGTCTATTTCCACCTTGCTTTTGGAAAAAAACTTGTAACTGTTTACATCTGATTTTTACTTTATCTTATAATGCTCAATTTAATTTTCCCTTAAGAAAAGCTTGCAGTACCATTATGTAGGCATAAAGTATGGAATAAAACACTGCAGCGACATTTACATGACTCATTAAATACCATACTTTATTTACAGTAATACCTCTTCTAAGACTTCTTGTTATTCCTTTCCTGGCTTCTGTAACTTAGCAAATGGTGTTTTGTCTTGAATTAATGTGTGTTATGGAACTGTTTACTTAACTAAAGTGCAAATGCATAAATAAGAAAGCCTTTCATAAATTTGGGGTTTTTCAGGGAATGGGTTGTGCCTGTGTATTTGTCTCTCCCCTGCTCAGGCTGAGTAGGATTTTCTGATCTGCTAGCTTGTCCCAGACATTAGAGGAGCNAAAAAAAAAAAAAAAAAAAAAAAAAGTAAATTTGTCATAGTAGGTGAAAGTGTGCTTTGTAAAATAAATGGTATTATCCATTGACCTGTCAGGTGACTGCTTCCTGTCTCCAGGCATCCCAAGTTTTTCCCAGATTTGTGACTGTTTTTCCAAATGGACAAGTTTTTTACTCTTCACTCTTACTTTCTTTCCTGCAGGCATTTTTGCGAGCTCTTGTAGAACGTACCAGTGATGCGGGAGAAAAACGGAGGCTTCAAGAGCTTTGCAGCAGACAAGGAGCCTCTGATTACACACGCTTTATAAGAGATTCTAATGTTTGCTTGCTAGATTTACTTCGTGCTTTTCCAAGCTGCAAGCCTTCACTTAACCTGTTAATTGGTAAGTGACTGATTTAGATTTAATTAGATTTGGTTTCTAAAAATGCATCAGACTAAATGTTCAATTTCCCAAGAAAGAGTAACTGTTCAGTTAACTGCTCTAGAAATATTATAGTATCCATAGTGATCAAACTAAAACTATTGGGGAACAAAGCTCTGTTCTCCAGTTTGTAGTCTTTGGCCTTCATTCTGCAAATACTTAGGTGCATACCTACGCTTCAGTTGACTCTGGATTGCTCCTGTGCATAAAAAATAAGCATAAGGTGTTTGCAGGATTAGGGTGTTTAAGAAACAGTTCATCAACTGTTTACAATTAAAAAAGACATGTTTTTACAACTCCTGATTTCCATGCCTACATGTTCTTTTATTGCACTTTCACCTGTTAAAACAGAAAGCTTTTCCCAGTATATTTGTATTTATGTAATGTCCAACACGCTCACTGCGTTCCTTATACAAAACATTGAAGGAATGAGACTCCAACTGTAACCATCTCAAATACATCTGAAAATACTGGCAGTTATTTTCCAGATTAAAAAACAGAATTTCTTAATATGTTTCATTATATGAAACAAAAAAAATTGCTTTTTATGTTCCTGCAGTCGTCTTCTCCATGTCTACCCCAAATCTATCCTTCTTAGTACACTGTGGGGATTTAAAAAACTAAATGCAAGCTCTGCTCCGCTTTATACAAATACATGAATTTTCACAGTGAAAGCAAAAACACTTAGCTTTTCAAAGGTGGTATGGAACGTGCTGTGGCAACTGAACTGAATAAAAGGAAATTTTGGAAGTTTTTAAATGTGTTCCCCCAGGGAAGTAATGTGCTGAATGGGCTTAGTGCCGCCTTTAAGTGGTTTCACTGAACTAGCTTTTCTTAACTCTGACTTGCAACTATCTTATGTAGCAGAACATCTTTAAAATATGTCAAGGTGTCCATGTACTGATTGCAACATCTGCAAAAGTGTGGTACACGTGGAAAAACAGCTAACAAGCAGTTAAACTGTATGTTACCCTGTTACTCCACTGTGTGTTTTCTGGCATTTGCTATGCCAGATTTTTCTGGTATTGCTCACTTATTGTTGCTATTCCCCACCACATTGTTCACTTAGCAGTATGTCTGCCTCCTTTTAATATGCCCTTCTGCTCAGCCAAAATGTGCAGTCTGCATGCAAGTCATTCCTTTGAAGGCACCAGTGAGTTTGACCTTTTCTGTATATGTACATACATACATAGATATAAATGTGTGTGTGAGATAGATATATATATATATATGTAGCAGGTTTCTCATTGAAAAAAAGCCCAGTAAACTCCTGTCTCTGTTGGTTTTTTTAGCTGTGATTTCAAAAATTTGCATAGGTATAGAATCATAGAATGCTTTGGGTTGGAAGGGACCTTTAGAGGTCATCCAGTCCAACCCCCCTGCAGTGAGCAGGGACTTCTTTAACTAGATCAGGTTGCTCAGAGCCCCGTCCAACCTGACCTTGAATGTTTCTAGGGATGGGGCCTCCACTACCTCTCTGGGCAACCTGTTGCAGTGCTTCACCACCCTCATTGTAAAAAATTTCTTTCTTATATCTAGCCTAAATCTACCCTCCTTTAGTCTAAAACCATTACCCCTTGTCCTGTCACAACAGGCCTTGCTAAAAAGATTGTCCCCATCTCTCCTGTAGGCCCCCTTTAAGTACTGAAAGGCCGCAATAAGGTCTCCCCGCAGCCTTCTCTTCTCCAGGCTGAACAACCCCAACTCTCTCAGCCTGTCCTCGTAGGAGAGGTGCTCCAGCCCTGGGATCATTTTTGTGGCCCTCTTCTGGACCCGCTCCAACAGGTCCATGTCCTTCTTGTGCTGAGGGCTCCAGAGCTGGACCCAGTACTCCAGGTGAGGTCTCACCAGAGCCGAGTAGAGGGGCAGAATCACCTCCCTCGACCTGCTGGCCATGCTCCTTTTGATGCAGCCCAGGATACGGTTGGCCTTTTGGGCTGCAAGCGCACACTGCTGGCTCATGTCCAGCTTTTCTTCCACCAGTACCCCCAAGTCCTTCTCCGCAGGGCTGCTCTCAATCCCCTCATCCCCCAGCCTGTATTGATGTTGGGGGTTGCCCCGACCCAGGTGCAGGACCTTGCACTTGGCCTTGTTGAACCTCATGAGGTTCACACAAGCCCACCTCTCCAGCCTGTCCAGGTACTCATAGTGGTTTGAAATTGAACTGGCACATCTGCTTCTAGGACATTATATATAGGAAACTTTCAATCAAGCAATTCCTATTCTAAGAACTTTTGAGCTCTTAGATGAAAAGTAGGGAAAATTTCAGGCTTCACCTTGTCCACTAGCTACTGGCATCTCTTCTGTGCACCTTACAGTTGTTTTTACTCAATCAAAAACCCCATAAATTAACTGTTGTGGCCTCATTTTATAGGATCTCTAACAGGTGTTCCACAAAGTCTAAAAAACATTCAAAATAAAGTTCAAGTCTTAGCTTATTTCTGAACCACAAACACTGAATGTTAATAGGGTAAAATTACAGTTAAATTATTATATGCTTGTAATCTGTTGTAGTGTAAACACTCATCATATGATATCTTCATTTTCATTGGGGTGAATCAAATAATAAGTGATGCTTTTTTTTTTTTTTTTTTTTTTTTTTAAATTTTTCAGAACATCTTCCTAAATTACAAGCCAGATCCTATTCGGTGTCAAGGTAATGAAATATTCAAATTATATCTCCTTGGTACTTTAGGTATACTTTTTTCTGAAACGTGTATGTGTATAATATAATCTAAAGATGAAAGAGAGGAATGAAGGGTAAAACCTGAAGAAAAAAGTGATTGTGTCCCTGTTGAAAAAAAAACACAGGGTTTGACTATTTCAAACAACATTGTTTTGAGTGTCTGGCAAGACTTTGGTAGAGTTCTCAAGACCAAGCTCACACACGTGTGAATCTGGTAGGAATTTGGATTCCATTCTGTAGGCACTGGCCTCTGAGTCAAACCTTAAGACATTTTCTAACTATATATAAATATCACACAGTTTGCTGAACACTGAGAATCTTGATTCAGCTGAGGTGGTTTGGGCTGCAAATGGACCTGCTCTAAGATTGTACAGCTATCTCTCAGGTTTTGGGGTTTTCTTTATGCTTTTGTCTTTGCAGTTCAAACTTAAATCAGCCAGGAAAACTGTGTTTTGTATTTAATATTGTGGAGTTCCCTGCCTGTCCCGCTAGACCAGTCTCACGGAAAGGAGTATGTACAGGGTGGCTTGCCGAGTTAGTTGCACCTCTACTGCACCCCAATAAAAACTCTCTGGATACAAAAGGAGGAAGCTCTTCAACTGAAAAGGTATGAATATTAGATCTAAATTCCTTAACTGTTAAATTTATGCATGTTTGAAACAAGTGCAGGTTTCTTTGTTCACTGCTCTGATGTAATGCAGGTGTTTTGGCAGTATACACCTTCGTTTTGCAGTTCTACCCTACTTGCAAGTTTACCCTTCCCTCTGTAGCATGTCTAGAACTTCGTTGCTAAGTTGCTAAACTTACATTTTACTTTATCTATGGATACCCGAGTTATGAAACTTCCCATTGCTGAAAGGCCATAGTTGTTTTCCACCCCACTGTAGTCCTAAGCGAGTCTTGGAGGATGTTTTTGTGGACTAAAATACCACTGTGCAATTTTATGACTGTTAGTGTTGTAGGAGAGAGGCACTTGGTCATTTCCAGGAAAAGGTGGCAGATAATAGGGGAGAAATCATAAAACTCACTTCTTGTCAGGTCTCGCACAGTTTGCAAAGGCCAAGTTATTGAATATGACACAGGGGACAGTTGTCTGTGATCTTTCTGATGTGCATCAAAGATGGTTTAGCATGGTGGGTGTTATTAGGAGAAGGTACTTTTTTTTTTTCCCCTCTTTTCCTTTTGTGGTAGAGCATCTATGTAATTAATCAGTCTCAAAGTTATTAGGTGTAAGCTATTATAAAAAATTTGGAATTCTACTATATAATTAATATGACAAAAGAACTACTACTGCCAGTCTAATCTATATTTGATTAAGAAAAATGGAAACAAGCATAGAATTTAGTTGCAAGAAAACTGTGCTAATAATTCAAGATGTTGGTCTGGCAAAATGGAAGGAAAACCCGTACAAGTTATCTTCATTTTTAAAACTAGCTCATAAGACAAACTGATCAATATGTGCATCATATATCTTATTCCAGTATTCACATCTGCTCTTTATTTAAAATATAATTGATTTGTAGTATATTAAAGATCAAACATGAAAGAGGTGGAGTTAAAAAGAGAAAAAAAAAGGATTATTACAAAATGAATCTGAATAGAGTTCAGAACTATTTGCATCTGCTGTGCAAGCTAGAATTCAGCATAGATAAATATGCAGCAATCCACGTAGATTGCAGAAATATGTGGAATACCAATACAAAATAGATGAGTGCAATCTTATGCAAAAATACCTTAGATTAATCGAAGACACTTTACAATATAAATGTGTTTACCATTTGCAGTATTTTTTAAAGGAATGACCAGTTTGGAATCATTAATAGGGAAAATAACTTCCTAACTCAATCGTGGTTTGAAGTAGTAAGTACAACAGAAATACAAATATTGCCCCCCACCAGCAAGAATTATACTATTTTTTTTATCATCATGAAACCAGAAAAATAATCCCGTTTAACGTTGTAGTACCTGTAGTAAATTAAATTATAAGAAATTAATAGTGCTAAACCACTCAGGTTTACAGAACAAAGTTTAAATAACTTGGTCTAGTGCTTCACTCCTTCCTTAAACTTGAAAGTAAATTCAAATCCTTTCATAATTAATATGCAAAATAAATTGGATATTTGCTTATGACTTTAATGGATGAAGCTCTGTTATGCCTGCTGCTGAGTCCTGAATAATCTTTTAAAGAATTAAAAATAGTCATGTCTCGTTTTCTGTACGTTATGTTAGCCATGCCTGAGAGAATAGTTGTGGAGCTCCTATGAAAATTATATTTAGACTTCTTTTCAGACACAGATCTGAAGATCAGAATTAGAATTTATTGGTGGAATGATATAAACCATTTTCCAAGATCTTTGAGCAGTTATCTGCCTCCCCTCACCCATATGCATTTTTGGAGATCATGTAAAACTTATATGGAAATTAGGAAAGCAAGCTCAGTATCAGCAGGCTTCAGTTCGCTATGAACAAATCCTCACCTCCACTGGAATATTTTTAGATGTCCACAATGTAAAAAAAGGTTGAGTCGCCTATAATAGCAATAAACTAGCTTTACTTCCCTTTGAGTACCAACACCAAACTTTCCATGAATTCTGTAACAGTATTCCCCAAATTTATGGTGCAGTCAACTTTCATATTCGGAAACTCATGCTTGTGTGGTTTTCCCTAGTTTTCCTCCAGATGCATTAACAGGTTTGTAAATGTGGTGTGGTTTTTTTCATAAGCTCATGTGACATTTTATTCTGAGTGTCTGTGTGGCATTAAAAATAAACTCTGAAGCTCAGGATTTGGAAGGGTGTGTGGACACATAAACTATGTAAATGTCCTGAAGGTTCTAAAAATTTCATGGTATTTTCACTGCTTAAGAATATTCTTCAATTGTATTCTATCTAATTTCATTTTAGATATCTATTTTTGCTCGTCCAAACAATACTTTCCACTTACCTGCAGACCCATCTGTCCCGTTCATGATGGTTGGTCCAGGAACCGGAATTTCACCATTTATTGGTTTCCTACAACATAGGTATGTACCAGGTTGTTACCTGGAAAGCAGCCTTTTTATGTTGAAGAAAATGCAGCCTCAGGTTTTGGGTACAAATGCAGTTAATTTTTTTTCCTTTTTTTTTTTCTTCTTTTTACTTTTTGTAAGTGGTATGCTGATTAGAAACAGTGTTATTAATTTTAAACAAGCAGTGCTTGTGTATTTATTTGTTTTTTTCAAATGATTAAAACTTACACTTTCATCTGACTGTATTTAATATCCATAGTGGATATATGAGGAATTGGGTGAATTGCAGAAACAGTAATAAGAAATTAAATCGTTTATCTGTGTGTTGCTAGTGGAAGTCCTGTAAGAGGTTGGTAGTTTTTAGAAACAGTGTTGATTGCCTTAAGTTTGGTATTCAAAATCAATTTCCTTCAGAAGTGTCATCTATATTAAAAGCCTTGGCATGATGAATGTCAAGTTTTCTCACACATTCCTTTATTTCTGTGTGTTTACACATTTTGATGTTTCAAGATGAGGAGCTTGGCACCTGAACCCTCAACTGGGCAGTAGTCTTGGGTTTTGTGGGTTTGTATTTGCGTGAAGGTAGATCGTTTTTTCCCCTCCAACTCCAGCAGTGTAATTTTGCAAGGCAAAGAGATGCTTGTTCAAAAAGTGACAGATACCGTATCACCAAGAATATGTAAAAACATGATCATTCAGAGGAAATGAAGAATGGGAAGAGTGGAATATTTGGGTGGGAATGGTTGCAAGTTTTATAGGTAATCAACATATCATTCCTATGTGGCTCATTAGTTCCAGCAAGATAATGGAGTTTCTTGCATCCCGTAACAATTGTTTTTAAACCATTTTATTTGAGAGAAAAGTGAAATTTTGACATCATGTTTCTGACTCCATGCTTCTGCTTTAACCAAATTGTTATGTACAATCCTTACTACTTAATTTTAACTACCAAATATACCTTTATCTCTCAGAAGTGTTTTGCGTTTTATTTTAAAGGATTCATAGCATTTCATAAGTATTTGATTAATGATAAATGAAATCTCTCTCTCAAAATGTAACTAGAAAGTTGCAGCTAAAACCCATCTAAAGTAATACCTTCAGCATTATTTCAAGAAAATGCATTAACTCTTCTGATGATGTGGTAGTAAATAGATTGTTATTCATAAAGTCTAGCAGGTTTCTACAGCTAAATGGAAAGCATGCTAAAACTGCTTGGTGCTGAGTTTTCCCAGGTGTTTTTTACAGGGCTTCCAATGAAGCATAAAGGACAATGATCTCCTTATTCAGCAGTCAGGACTGTTTTGTGAGATGTTTGGAAGTGTCAGTCTTGACTATTCCAATATGAAACCATGGAAAAAAAAAACAACAAAACCTTTGAAGTTGATTGATTTTGAGCTGGGCCAAAAATGAGTAGTCAAGAAAATCAAAGAAGGAGGGTTTGACTGTGATTTACCTTAAGTCGTTTTACATTTCTGCCAATCCAGAGGTTTATTAAAGCACTACTTTAAATGAGAGCTAGGTTATAGACTTAGATTCTGCACTTGATAAAACAGGGATGGGATTCTTTTTTTTTTTTTTTTT
>VYZW01017891.1:48559-61670 GCA_013401315.1 Balaeniceps rex | reverse complement strand
TTGTCCGTTTAGGCAAAAGCTCAGAGAAGAACATGCAGACTGGGAGTTTGGAGAGACATGGCTGTTTTTTGGTTGTCGGCATCAGGATCGAGACTATTTATTCAAGCAAGTTCACTATTTCGCATTCATTTTGTATTCATGAGGGAATGCTTATATCTGAGCCATTGCTAACAGTTTTTATTGCCTTTCAGAGATGAGCTCAGATGTTTTCTTGAAAATGGCACGTTAACTCATCTTAAGGTTTGTTTCTCAAGAGACTCTTCAACTGCAGAAGTAGCCCCACCTAAATATGTGCAAGATGTCATTAGGCTGTATGCTAAGGAAGTTGCCAGAGTCCTGCTGAAAGAGAGAGGTTACTTCTATATATGTGGGTGAGTAGAGTGGAGATGGACTGTCTCAGAAAGAAGACAGCAGAAGTTTGAGGCTTTAGGAAGCCTTAGAGTTGTCTGAAAGAAGGGACCAACATGATGCTGAAAGAGGCTTCCTGGAATGCTAGAATTTCATCACTATGTCCATTTTTTTCAATGTAGTCTTGAAAGTATAGCTTGTAGCCACACAGGTCCACTGGTTGCTTTAGTCACTTCTTTTTCTTTTTAAGTATTCAATTAAGCTATAGGAGTTTCGAGCTGATAGATTTCTCTTGAGAAAATGCGATATTTGAATACATATGATGATAAACTGCACAGCTGTGAGGTAGCAGCAGTCTTCTGCTGTGTTCCAGGCTTGGGTGGGCCAGGATGCAAGAGCTCTGTAATAGTAATATATTTTACAGTGGGAAGTTTTATTTGAGATTTTTAGGAAGTTTGTTGATAAATGGACAGACTGTTTGAGTATAGAGCCCAATGTCAATATGTTCTCCTGCAGGAATAAATGTCAGCTATTTTTATTACAAATAGCATTATTAATACGTGAGGGGTTTGTTTTTATTTTTTTATATTGGAGCCATATGGTGATATAATAATAAAAAATACTTCAGCAGGTCCAATTCTCCCTAAAAGAAAACAATTATTCTGTGACAGGTCAACTAGGGTTCCAAGGGGTTTTTCTTATAAATTACAGCATGCTGAAAACTTTGTAATGTTTGACTGAGAGAAACCCTTGTTTACTGTCAATGTTCAGCTATGTGAAAACTCGGTGAGAATCTTGCCATACAAAGTACAAGCTATATTTTTGTTTGGAATTTTTTTAATGACTCTTTTCCAATATTATCCTGCCTCTGCAGTTATTGATAAAAGGAAAAATACACTATTATGTGTTTTCCTTCTCTATTTTTTTTGCAGAGATAAGAAGCACATGGCTGATGGTGTAAATGATGCTGTAGTGGACATTTTAAGCATGGAAATGGAAGCTGACAAATTGGAAGCAATGAAAATCCTGGCTATGCTTCGAGAAGCAAAACGATATTTGCAGGATGTTTGGAGCTGAATATTTAGCTTTCTCTATGTCTTTGTAACACAAAAGATTTCATTTCACACGTACGCTTTTGACCAAAAGTTACTGTCAAAAGTGCTGTCTGTAGTCACCCAAACCTTAACCTTCTCTATTGACCTTTCAAGCAGGAATATGAAACCTTTTAAACGACAACAAACCAGGCTGCCTTTTGAAGTGTATGGGTTTTTAACGATGTTACATAATGACCTGTCTCAGTGCCTTGGTTCTCTCATTTTAAGATTGGTTTAATGTAGAAAGCAAGAACTTCTGCACTTGTACAAGTATAATTGTATGTTTACATTACATCATGTATTTTTTTCCTATAATGTAGGAGCTATAAAGAAGCTACAGAGTAAATATGTAACACACTGATCTATGCATCTTGACTTGCCAAGATTTATTTGAACAGTTCCTAGATACTTCCTGAGACTATTTATGTTTTTTCAGCTTGCACAATGACAGTAACTGCCAAAAGGAATGAATGTTCAGAATGTTGCACAGAAAGGTTACTGCAGAATTTCAACTCTGAAGTTTTCTTTAAATAATTAGCTTTTTCCTTCCATCATTACATCATATCTCAAAGTTTTGCTACGCTCCATGATAATCCTTATTAGATTTTCCTGCATAATGCTTTTGAAATTATTTTCATTCTTGTCTCTGAAATGTTTGTGGTTTAATTTAAGAGCAAACTCACCAGTTGGGTTGAATTTGTTTGCTGGAGAAATATTGCTTAGTAAATACTTTCTCAGATTACTAAATAATTTTTTTAAGTGGAAGACATAGTAATATATGGTGTTTTGAAAGCAGTTGCCCTTACATATGACAATCCACTGCAAAAATCAAGTTGTTGAAAGCAAATTGTTAAAGTGTCTGGTCTTCTTTGTAACAAGGGCCATTTGGAGTGCAAATAGGTGGAAGAGTAAAAGTGTAAGTCATTCATGCTTCTCTTCAGATCCCTCCTCTCTTCCCTCTGCTTTTTCTAACTTCTAAACATCCATGTTGTCGTCTTGGTTCTTTGTCATACTTAGATCTTTAAAGATAAACACAAAGTATGAGAGAATATTTTAGACAAATTGTTGTGTATTTCCTGGGGAGAATTCTTGTTTTGTTTTGCCTTATGCATAATCAGAACCACATCACTTATTCCAAGTCTTGTGGTTGTCTAGTGATTATTAGTTAGTTGGTAGGTAAATCAAGAAAAAAAATGGAAAAAATATGATGGTCAGTTAGAATAAAATCATGTTTATAGAAGAAACATTCTAGTGAAGTGCCTGGAATTAAGGTTTTGATATAACCTGTGTAATGATTATTTAAATATCCTTAGAGGAGATCAACTAAAATTTTGTGCAGATGTTCTTCAGCAGAGCAGTTATATCAGTCACTGTAAAGTAATCTCTACAAAAAAAGCTCCATAGGGAGAGGTGGCTTACAGTAATTGCAAACAGTGCATTTTTTGATCTTTAGCACATAAGAAGGAAAGAAGTGCTGCTTTTTGAAAAGTAGTCCAATTTTAAACTTTAGTGGAAATGACTAAGGTGATACAAACATCAACATTTTGCATCAGCCAATCACCTTTACATGTTTTTAAAAATTATTAATGAACGAAAAAGCTACCAGCATTGCAGTAGTAAAGATTAAATCATTAACTAGCTTCTGTTAACTGGAGTTTGTTTGGAAATAGCACTTATATCATGTGTGTTCTCAGATAGGAGATTTCGGTGCCACTTGGAAGTTCTTGGAGATTACAGAGAAAGCAATGTTTTTCTGACTGCAAGTTGCAGCTTTTCCCAGATTTCTTACAGGTATTAATTTTTGTGTTACTTACATATCACAGTACAGAAGTTACAATGACCATTTTAGTAATACTATGGGTAGTAGCATAGCACCTTTTGGGATATTAACAGTTGAGTGTCATTTTCTCATGTGTATTGCATTTGACAAGGTCTGATATACAACTGGTATCCATGCATTTCCCCTCTTGTGTTACCAATTTTCTACAAAACTAAAATACTTGCATTATTTAGTAATGTAGTGGTAAGTCCGTAGTGAAGCGCATGAGCTTTATTATGATCTCTTAGAACAACAAAAATAGTTGCAGCTTACTCTTACATTTATAACTGCATGGTGCAAAGCCCAAAGTTCAAACAAACTAAAATAACCCCAACAAACACCACCATGTGTTACCTGAAGGAAGTATTTTTGCGT
This sequence comes from Balaeniceps rex, assembly GCA_013401315.1. NCBI lineage: Eukaryota > Metazoa > Chordata > Aves > Pelecaniformes > Balaenicipitidae > Balaeniceps > Balaeniceps rex. The sequence goes on along the minus strand of VYZW01017891.1, from coordinate 58,034 downwards.
TCACATTCAGTGATGTTGAACAAGCAGGAAAGGCAGGGAGGAAAGGACTTCTGAGATGAAGGAATCATGGAGATGGGGACGGTTTGCAATAAGAACTGTATGTTTTTCTTAATTAAATTGTGTCTCTGTGTAATTGGATAGTGCTGATTTATGACTCCTCAGTGTGTCTTTTAGAAAAGCATGCAGGGGTGGATTTTACTATATCTCCTAAAGCTAAGCAGGGGATTTTTTTTTAGCATCTTTTAGTTTTCTTTCATTAGAGAAATACCATGTATGTGCTTTTCCTCGTAATTCCAGAATTGGTTACAGAATTCCTTTGTTATTTAAAAGAAATAGTGAAGATTGTGTGCTTTTTCTTATATTTGAGAGGCTTACAGTCTTTATGCTGGTAACAAGGACTGGTTGTTATGCTAAAGCTGTTGTTCCAGAGAAGCGTTAATGGTGAAGCATTCCTTATGGCCTGTTTTCTCATCAGTTTTTGAATGTTATTCTGAATTTGTGAAATAGGGTTGGTGTTACAATTTCTCTTCTAATCTACAGTTTCAAAAGAGGGTTTACTTTTCAGATTACTAAACTCATGCCAAATTTTTTCAGTTTGCTGCTTCTAAATTCAAGCTGACTTTACTGCACCTGGAAGCAGAAGTAGTATTTCCATGTTTCTTGCACCTCTATTTCCTCTCCCTTTCCTTTCCCCTTTCTCTCCCAACTTTTCAGGAAATCTAGAATATTGGCAGAAGTAGGATGAATATGCCTTTTTAGCAGTCTCTGAAGATACTGAGGATCTTGAGAAGTTTATTCCGAAAAATGACAAGGCCAGATGAGAGAAATGGCAAAATCACGGAACATGACTAATGTGTCAATTTAAGGATTGAACTTAGCTACTGAATGGCACAACACCACTTAGGTGTTGAATGGCACAGGGATGGGGGTGGGGGGAAGGCTGTTGGAAGTAAAAGTCCAAGTTGATTAAATCTCAAAATAAAATAAGCTTGTGGAATAAGTCAGGGGCTGTGTTGCAAACCATATGGTTTGTAGGCAATTTGAAAATATGCAAATAACTTTTTCCTTGTTTCACTGTTCCAAATTATCAGCAACCATGATTTGGAGATGAATCTGACAGTATTTTACCCAAAATGAAATGTTTTGTCCTAAGGAAACTTAGATCACTGAGCTGAAACATTTTGAGGGGTTCTCCAAACATTGGTTTGTTTATTTGGTAAAATTGACTTGACCTCCGTAAATACTTCTGTTCTGCCCAACTTTGTGAGTAGGACAGGAAAATTTCACACACAAGCTTTCTCCTTTTTTTGGTCACTCCTGGGGAATGTGTAGTGTATTGCTGTCTGCTTGTTTCCTTTGGAAGTTAAGCCCCAAGGCCACAGTTTTTGGCTTAACTTCATTCCAGTTTTACATTGGAACTAGAAATGGGAAAAGACTATTAGCTTAAGAGAAAGTGAGTCTAGTAAGTCTTATCAGTAATGCAATTAGGAATCACGCTCATAACTCTTCCTTTCTGTCTTTAGTACTTCTTTTATTCTATCTGAGCACTTGTCAGCTATGTACGCAATCCTAACAGCTATTACTCTGCACTGCTCTTAGATGAACTTACCTTCATTTTATACAAAGGGAAACCCAGGCGAGGAAAGACTACTGAATTGCCCAAAGTAAAGAAGGAAATGAACAGAGGCTTGAGATGCTGTTTCTCCAAGTGCTATGCTACTGATTAGCTCAAAGATCCATCTTTCTCATGCATTTCCTCAATAATTGCACTGTCTGATATCACAGGAAATCTAGTTATTTTCCAAAAATGCAGAGGTGTTTTTTAATAAGTTTGAGTAACTCTTGTACAGTGGGATGGAAAAATCTAAGCCTCAGACTTTATGGGAAAGGGTAGGTCCCGCTGCGCTCTACACAAATTCTGTCCTGGGACCATTGTGTCAGAGGTGCCAGCAATAGGTGCGTGAGGGTACCCTCATGTGTCGGTGTGGGGTTGTCGGTGAGTATCAAGCTCGACTAGCCAGTAAGTAGGGTAAGTGTCTTGTGAGACAGGTACATGTGTGTGTCTCTTATGAGACAGCTGGAGGAGTTGGCTACTGGAAGGGACCAAGAGGTTCAGGCCAGCTGCTGGAGAGACGGTGGGGTCTGAAGGTCAACTGAGGCCCATTTGCACGTGTGTGTGTCTCTGCATGAGGCAGCTGGGGATAGCAGGGATTCAGGGCCAGCTACTGGGTGGGCTGTGTGTCTAAGCTCAGCTACTGGTGGGATCCACAGTGTATTTGTCAGTGTTGGTGAGATCCACTTTGTACGTATGTATGTATATATTTCCTACTAATGAACTTTAGTCTGGTCAGCTAGAGAGGGGGACAACTGCTGGTTAGACCTGGGAATCATTCCCAGTTCAGATCAGGGCCTGATACAGACTGGCGTATATGTGTATACCAGGGAACGTTCTTGCCCTCGAATTTCATCCCTGAAGGAATACACTTTTAAATGTATTATCAAATAAACCCCCAAGCCTGTATTTGCCAAAACTTAGTGGTTTGGGTTTTGTGTTTTTTTTTTTTTTTATGTTACATCACCTGGTATTTAGTGCATCCAGTGTAAATGAAGGTGAGGCCACATGTGGGAACAGGTATACTTTTCTATGTGTGAAGCCACACACAGATTTTGTAGCAGAGGTCTTGTGCCTGCTCCCCCCCCGCCCCGGTTTCACAAATGACTGCACATGTGTATAGGGCTAAGCAGAAGGTCAGTGCAGTCACGAGACATTTCTTACTCCCGTGACATCCTTTTTACTCTCCAGCTACTATTAGTGTAGCTGTATGGCTGGTGATTAACACATTAGCTGCTGCCACCATCTCTTCAAGCCACTATGAGGTGGTTAGTTAAAATACCCTTTTTTTTTTTTTCCTCTGCCTGTGCCAGTCACGCCGGGTATCTCAGTGGCCAGCGTCAGGCGTGGCAGTATCTCTCATGACCTTGTGCAGATTCCAGACTGGAGGTCTCTGAAGCCCAGGTACTGCTTAGCTTATACTCAGGAACGTGGTGAAATCACGTTGTGGGGTTTTATTTGTTTGTTTGCTTGGTTGTTTGACAAGCAAGTTGTTTGTATTTTTTATTGTTCCCGTCGGCTGCATCCGCTGTTATGTGTTAGCTTCAGATATGTCCTGCTCTTAGGGAGATTCGTGGGACAGAAGGGTTTTTCTCTTCCTTGCCCAACAGAAACATCTGTGCAGCAGGATATTTCTTCTGGTGGAATTGTCTTCCTCCTTGACCCTTCATTCTTCTGTAATGATTTTAATTTATATGTCTTGTGCTTTCACATTTTTTTTTTAATAGAGTTCAGCAGTGATAATTAGTTTTCATTAAACCTTTTAAGAGCATTTACCAGGCAGGTTATATTGTTCAGTTTTTATTCAGCTGGTTAGATATGATCAACAGAGTGAAAGTCTTACTATTCCAATATATGCAATGAAAAAATTATTCTGTTTCTGCTTTTTATATGTTCTTCAATTTCCTGCTTGTTTTTTGCGGTCATTCATTGTACTGGTTTTGGCTGGGATAGAGTTAATTTTCTTCACAGTAGCTAGTACGGGGCTGTGTTTTGGATTTGTGCTGAAAACAGTGCTGATAACACAGGGATGTTTTCGTTACTGCTGAGCAGTGCTTACACAGCGTCAAGGCCTTTCCTGCTCCTCACCCACCCCACCAGCGAGTGGGCTAGGGGTGCACAAGAAATTAGGGGGAGACACAGCTGGGACAGCTGGCCCCAACTGACCAAAGGGGTATCCCATATCATACGACGTCATGCTCAGCATATAAAGCTGGGGGAAGAAGAAGGAAGGGGGGACATTTGGAGTGATGGCGTTTGTCTTCCCAAGTAACTATTATGCGTGATGGAGCCCTGCTTTCCTGGAGATGGCTGAACACCTGCCTGCTGATGGGAAGTAGTGAATGAATTCCTTGTTTTGCTTTGCTTGCATGCACGGCTTTTGCTTTACCTATTAAACTGTCTTTATCTCGACCCATGAGTTTTCTCACTTTTACTCTTCCTGTTCCCTCCCTCATCCCACCAGGAGGGAATGAGCAAGCATCTGTGTGGTGCTGAGTTGCTGGCTGGGGTAAAACCACGACAGTCCTTTTTGGTGCCCAGCATGGGGCATGAAGGGTTCAAGATAACAACAGATTTGGTTGGAACGTGCTAGATCGAATTTATAGCTGTTATTGCTCTTTAGCTATTGATTGACAGGCTTCTGTGCTTCCCTTACTGCATATTAGAGTCTAGTGCTCGTTAGTGGGTGCTTTTTCTTTCGCTGCTTGCTGTAGTGCTGTACTGCTGATCATCTTACTCTGCTGTGCCTGGGAACATTTCAACAACAGCAATGGCGATGTGCCTGGGCTGGCAGATGGCCAGGGCATGGCTGCTGTTTCTGTGCTGATGTACTGGACAGGCTGGAACTCCAGTGAGAACTCGAGCTGAAGGGCCCATGTCCTGTGAGTGAGTCTGCATGGGAGCAGGACACCCCGAAGCACCTGTGGCTGTGGATAAGCCCATGCCAGAGCAGGTACATCTTGAAGTGTCTGTGGCCGTGGTTATGTCTGTGCCACAGCAGGTATACCTCTGAAGGGATTGTGGCCCAAGGGTAAGTCCACACTGGAGAAGGTACACCTCGAAGCACCTGTGGCTGTGGATAAGTCCATGCTGCAGCAGGTACACCTTAAACCATCAGTGGCTGTGCATGAGGTCATGCTGGAGCACCTGAAAGTGTGTGGCCATGGATAAGCCCAGGACAGAGCAGGTACACCCCTGGAGGGACTGCAGCCATGGGTAAGGCCGTGTTGGAGCAGGTTTACTTCTGAAGGGCCTGTGGCTGTGGCTAAGGCCATGCTGGAGCAGGTATATCTCTGAAGGCATTGTGGCCCATGGACAAGGGCACGCTGGAACAGGTGCATCTCAAAGCGACTGTGGCTGTGGATAAGTCTATGCTGCAGCAGGTATACCCCTGGAGGGACTGTGGCTCATAGATAAGGCTCCACTTGGAGCAGGTACTCCCCTAAGGGACTGCAGTCTGTGGATAAGTCCAAGCTGGAGCAGGGGCAAGCGGAGGAGTTCATTGCAAAGTTAAACCCTATGCTCTGGCCCAAAGGGACCAGGGGTGGAGATTGTAATGAAAATACCTTGAAATTGTTGTAACCCATGAATTGAGTTGCATGTTACAGGAATTACTATAGCAGGAACCACCAGAAACAATGGAGGACAAGCCTTACAAGAAGCAGTGCAAGTGCAGATGTGACCCAACCTGAGCTGGTTTTGGTGCCAAATAACACCACACAACACACCACCTCTCCTGTCCTGAGTGACCACCATAAGAGATGGACCCCAAAGTCATGGACTAAATGAACCCAATAGACATTTTGTGGACATTTTACAAGCGTGGTCCATAGACTTAGGGAATGATATCTGTGCGTTATATCAAAGGATGGGAAAGGAAGTGGTGGTTAATGAGGATGCATTGGATAGTGTAGGACCTAAGCATGATGTAAATGGTATTGAATAAGGGGTGGAGAATGTGCTGGTTTTGGCTGGGATAGAGTTAATTTTCTTCACAGTAGCTAGTATGGGGCTATGTTTTGGATTTGTGCTGAAAACAGTGTTGGTAGCACGGGGATGTTTTTGTTACTGCTGAGCAGTGCTTACACNCTATAGCAGGAACCACCAGAAACAATGGAGGACAAGCCTTACAAGAAGCAGTGCAAGTGCAGATGTGACCCAACCTGAGCTGGTTTTGGTGCCAAATAACACCACACAACACACCACCTCTCCTGTCCTGAGTGACCACCATAAGAGATGGACCCCAAAGTCATGGACTAAATGAACCCAATAGACATTTTGTGGACATTTTACAAGCGTGGTCCATAGACTTAGGGAATGATATCTGTGCGTTATATCAAAGGATGGGAAAGGAAGTGGTGGTTAATGAGGATGCATTGGATAGTGTAGGACCTAAGCATGATGTAAATGGTATTGAATAAGGGGTGGAGAATGTGCTGGTTTTGGCTGGGATAGAGTTAATTTTCTTCACAGTAGCTAGTATGGGGCTATGTTTTGGATTTGTGCTGAAAACAGTGTTGGTAGCACGGGGATGTTTTTGTTACTGCTGAGCAGTGCTTACACAGCGTCAAGGCCTTTTCTGCTTCTCACCCCACCCCACCAGCAAGTAGGCTGGGGGTGCACAACAAGCTGGGAGGGGACAAGCAAGCAGATATGAAATGACCTGCCTGAAGCTCAACTTTGACCTTTATGGTTCACATGAAGTCATATGCTTGCAACTTTTATTTTCTATAATGTAAATATGGATATTCTCATTGCATATTTATGCATTTAGCAGTTTGGTATGTCGATGGCCATGTACAACCAATTTATTAGTGTCTCAGTTTCACTGGATGTCCCTTGTATAAAAAGAACATTTTTTTTTCTGGGTAGCTCTGTCATCCTGCGTCTCAACCTGACAGCTTCAGATTTTTTCTTGCTCTTCAAATGGAAACGTTATGCCTCCATCTCCCGGTCTGTTTCACTCCAGTTACGCTTCCTCTGAGTTGGGAAGACCAAAACTGAATCCAATATTCCAATTTCAGACATGACAGTGATTATATAATAAATAACAACAGAATATTTTCAGTAGTATTTTCTATTCTGTTCTGGTTTTTGGGGTGTTGTGGAGGAATAAAAATGGGAGAATCACTGCATGCCTGCTGGTGATTGTAGGAAGAGTATTACATCACTAAAGTTATGGTCTACAAGCCCTGGTCAGTTATGGTGAATTGAGAGGTGAATCTATATTGGCAGAATGGTACGAGCAATTGATTTGGATCTGAAAATTGAGCTGGTTGATACAATGGTTTAATATGAGAGCTATAGACTATTTTAATGAATCTTGAGAGTCTGCTCTCCAGTTGAAGAAAATGTGTAAATATAAAAAGCTGCTCAGTATTATTAGAGTTGCCTATTATAAAAAAATCAAAATACTTTTAAATTGACGGCAAAAGCAGTATGTCAATTTGTTTAGTCGCAAAACCCTATTCAAACATGTTTCATATTGAAAAAGTTGGAGTTTTATACAAATGCAAATTACAGTCTTGAAAAGTTGATTCAGCACCACTACAAATTACATTCACTTTCATTACCATTTGAATAAATGCTCCACTTCTGGTGGAAAAGGTTTGTCACGTTGACAAAGCACTCAAAGCCAGTTGTGCTTATTAAAAAAGAAAAGGTTCTACAGTTGGTTTGAAAACAGCAGTTTTGAAAGGTTCCATCAGTCAGGGATATTAATTTCTAATCTGCTTTTAACTCTATTGCTTAGATGATCGATTGGTTTTCCTTAACTTTTTTTTTTTTTTAAATGCATTTTATTGTAACTTGCTAGAAGATCAGCAGGGCTGTTTCCAGTACATTCTCCTCAATGGTGGGACAATGGCATTTTTTAATTGTTTTTCAGGTGTTGTGAGAAAACGGTGTCAATTGCCCTTGATTTATGAACATCACCAAAACAAAGCAGAATTACAGGGCTATGACTACTCAGCATTTGTGGGCAGGGCCAGATGTTGAAATAGGCACTTGTGCGTACATGTATCTCTCTCCGTGTGTTTGTATAAACTACTCTGTCTTCCAGTTAAATGCCAGCTCCCTGCTTGTGATTCTTACAGATCACTACCTCTTGAGACTAAGATAGTACTGCACTTTTTCTTTTGGTGGGGACAGATGCCTGTAGAATAAGCCACTCTTTATGTCACCAGCACTCCTTTTTGTTCTCTGTAAAGATGAGAAAGGAGCAGTATATGACCTACTGAAACTGCAGTTAGATAAACAGTTTGTGGCTCTTAGAAGACACTGTTTTCAAGGCAGAATCTCTTTCCCTTATTCATGTTACAGTTCCTAAACATGCTGGGAGGGGGTGACATTGATGCCAATGGAAGCCCCAGAGGCACAGCTTGATGGTAGTAAATTTTTAGGTTTCCCTTGCCTAAGAACATCTGGAGGAAGCACAGATAGGAGGGGGAGAAAGGGATCCTGTAACATTTTTTAAATAAAAGATTGGATGTCCAAGAATTTCATGCAAGTTGGTTTTTAAAACATCTGTTCCTGTGAGAAGCAGAACACACTGGTATTTTCTTAAGTTGTTTTTGTAAAATTCTCAAACAAAAAGCTAATTCCTAAGTAGAAATGGCTATATTTCTTTACCAATGGGCAAATTTGTTAAGGCTGTTAACAGCTTTGCACGAGGAGAGTACTGCATTTTAAGGTAAATGGAAACATTTTTCATGTTTGTAAAACTTCCTGCAAAAGTCAATTCAGAACTCATAGGAAATGGGGATAATAATTCTTTCAGCAGTTTGTAGTTGTTTTGCTTTTTCTTTTTTAATAGGCTGTGTAAAACGTCTTTGTTTTTTTTCATATATATGCACCTATATATGTGCATTACCAAGATCTCAATTTAGTTTTTGTCCTTACTTTACAGGGTAGACCTATTTTGAAGTATCTGTCTGGATAACTGTGTCCTTCAGTTTACACAGCTGTATTTTACTATTAAAATATATGTAGACCTCTATTCAGAAAATGACAAAAAAAAAAAGAAAAAGTTCCCTCTATTCGTTCAGTGCTATGGGAAGAATATAGGATTTTCCTTACTTTTTCATTTTGCAGAAAGAACCTTATGAATGCACAAATGGTAGATAAAAAGGAGGGCATGAGTCTGTAAACTGCTGTACAGATGTGGTAGAAAAAAAATTTACTTCCCTCATTCACTGTTTCTTATAGTGCCTACAGCATGCTAAGGGCTTTCAAACACAAAGAAACACAGCTGATCTAGTCCATTTTAATCTCACTAACTAAAGGCTTTTGTAGAGTTGCATATTACCAACTGACATTGCTGTCAAACTATAGGAGGATAAGAGAATCTCTGTATTTTGTAAATAGGTTATTATCCATTGTTTCTATTTATGTATTCAACATGTAGATTGTGAGTCCACTCTAGATTATCTTTGAAAGGTCATGAGGACCAGGAGAGGTTCCTGTGGGCTGGAGGAAAGCAAATCTCACTCCTATCTTAAAGACGGACAAGAAGGAAGATCTGGATAACTATGGGCTGGTCAGCTTCCCCTTGATTGCTGGGAAAGTGATGGAGCAAATCCTCCTGGAAACCACTTCTGAGGGCAAATGGTGATTGGGATTAATCACTGTGGATAAAGAGGGCTGACCAATGTGGTAGCCTTCTAAAATAAGAAGACTGGCTTGCTGGATCAGGGGAGAGCAGTGGATGTTATTTGATCTCAGTTGTAGCGAGGCTTTCAACACTGTCTTACTGATGAAATACGGACTAAAGAAGTGAACAGTGAGGTGGATTGAAAACTGGCTGAACTGCTGGTCTCCAGTGCTTGTGATTAGCTCAGCTGGATGCCAGCCACTAATGATGGG
>VYZW01017891.1:4633-32815 GCA_013401315.1 Balaeniceps rex | reverse complement strand
ATCAATACAAACTAAAAGAACAACTAGAGGACTGACAGACTGATTAATCTCTCTCTGTTCTCTAGAAAAATCATGGAGTGAGTCTTCTTGGAATACATTTCTGGGCAGAAGTTGATTGGGAAAGTCAGCACGGATTTAACAAAGGTATATCATGCCTGACCAATGTGAGTTCCTTCTAGAATAATCTGACTGGATTTGTGGATGAGGGGGGAGCAGTGGATGTCATTTACCTTAACTTTAACAAGACTTTTGGCACTGTCTTCCACAATATTTCTGTATCTAAGTTTTATGGGTTGACCCTGGTCAGCAGCTAAGTACCGCACAATCTCTTGCTCCACAGCCCCTTCCTCCCCCCCGCAGCACAGGAGAGAGAATAGGAAGAGCAAAAGTGAAAAAACTCATCAGTCGGGATAAAGACAGTTTAATAAGTGAAGGAAAGAAGTGGGAANAGCAGCTCTGCAGAAGACTTGGGGATCTTGGTAGACCCAAGCTAAATATGAGATAGCAGTGTGCCCTGGCAGCAGAGGAGGCCCAACGGTATCTTTCGTTGTGTTAACAGCCAGTAGGCTGAGGGAAGCAACTATTTCCCTTTACTTAGCACTCATAAGACCACATCTAGAATACTGTATCCAGTTTTGGCCCCTTAATACAGGTAAGACTGTATTAGAGGGACCTATTAGAAGCCATCTGATGCTTATGACAGCAAAAAGATGGGACCAGAAGTTTCAAAGTGGTGTTGCATAATGGGAGGACAAGACAAGGGGCATAAGTTAAAACAAGCAAGGTTCAGGAAGAATATAAGGAAAAGTTTCTTCACCATGAGGAATGTCAAGCAGAGGACTGGGTTGCCCAGAGAGGCTGTGCAGTCTTCATCCTTGGTTTATTTCAAGTTTGGACTGGATAAAGACCTGACCTGTAGCTGACCCTGCTTTCACCTGGAAGTTTGACTAGAAGCCTACTGAGATCCTTTCCAACTCAAATTATCCTCTGATCCTACGAATATGGTATAAGTTGCAGAATCAAAATTCATCTTTAGGCCTAAATATCAGGACAGCGACCTGAAGTAGGGACACTCCCTGTCACTACACGTATGTTGAAGTATGCAGTGTAATGGGAGCCAACCTTGTAGTCTTGGTGGGGTAGCATGGCGTATTACAGTAAGAAAGGAAAGGTCAAAGCCCAAGAGCTTTTAGGAACTCTAGCTGCATGGAGATACTGTTTCTCGAGTGGCAAGCCACAACTGATCAGTGTCACTATTCACCCTCTGAAAAGGTGCTCAGTTCAGAGCTCACCTGAAGCTGGGAATTAAGAGAATTATTTTATCATAATATGTGTGCATGTGAGTGTATATATGCGTGTGTCTCTTTCCTACGATGATGTATGAATTGGGATGCACTAATAAATCTGCTTCTAGTGATAGTTTGTAATGAAATGTAATGTGAGAAAAACACAGCGTGATGGACCTGATTTTGGATCCCTATCAGGATATTAATGGGATGGAATTAGCTATGATTTTTCTTTCATTACGAGGAAAGCAGTTTGCTGAAGTGTGGATGTGCTACTAGCTAAACCAAGCATTGTTTCTTCCCAGAATACCACATGTAGGGTATTCCAAAACACCAGAACAAATCACCTTTGATACAATTTTAGAATACCTCCTGAGTGCCATTAGATAGTTACAGACTGTCTGTATCATGTTTGATATATGTTTGCAGGATTACACTGAGGCAAAACAACCAGGCACGATACCAGTTGTTAGTATAAATAAAACATGTGCACCCACTGCACAAAAGCAATTGAACATTCAGCCTTTAGTCTATTTATCTACATTTATTGCTTTTTTTGTGAGAGACAATAAAAAAGGATTTTGCATGTGTGTTTGTGTTACTTTGGTTTTTTGAATCCAGTCAGTAAGGATGCATAGCAGGTTAGGTAAAACCCATCTAATAAACTGTTAAGGTAGTATAATGTAGTTTTCTTTAAATGAAGAAGCCAACTTGCCTGATTTTTCAATCTTTTTGTTTTAACTTTTGGGAAACAAAAATCTAAGGAAAAAAAAGTGAGGTATGAAATTGAATAAATGACTAATACCTTGTGTTTCCTTTCTGAGCTTCTGCTTAAGTTTGTGTGAAGGCAAATAGCTCTGGGGTGCTGCCATTGCAACAGGCTGTGCTGGAGGCAAGGCTGGTCATTACCCGAGGTCAGCTCTCCAGATCACAGATCACACAAGAAAAGACAATCTGAATATTCATCTTGTTTTTGAAGTAAAGTGTCCTTAGATTCTACCTTGGGGAGATCTCTCCTTTATCTCCAAAAGCCAAAAAACTGTAGATTTTATTACTGCCCTTGAGGGTGAGAATTTGAACCATTTCACTAGGGAAACTGGAAAATACCAGCAGTGAAATACTAGACAGTCTGTATTTTATTTGACCTCATCTTTTTTCTTCGAGAGAAAAGGTGATGAACTAAACAGGTTTCCTGATGACAGCAATTCTTCATTTGGTTGGGGCTGAAGAATGGTCTAATTTTTACTTCACATCAGTACTTGCCTGTTAACATTAGAAATCCATTAAGTTCTTGCTGTGGTTCCTAGACAGTAGGAGCCCATTAGGTATAACCACATAAAAACATACATGCAAAAATCAAATCTCTGTGGTATAGAGTAAGTGAGTTGGTATTAAGTCTTCAGAGAGCAAAAATGTTACTTATCCAGGCTTCAGCATGAAAGGCTTCAGGAGCTGTAGTTTGATTTTTGTTTGACCTGCTCTCCCCCAGACTGCCCAGGTTGGCCAACAGACCTCGATCAGAGCAGGCCATGCTATTGCATAAAGATCTGGTGAAGCTGCCTAGAGCTCCTTCGGTGTTGAACTAGTCTGCCCTGATCGATCTAAGCTGAATACTTGGTGCAGCCCTTCCACTTTGCAAGACCATTGTTTTCAGTGAGATTACCTCAGAGAGAGAGGGAAAAAAGCCAGTCATCAGATATTAACCTTCATTTGGCAAGCAAAAACCATGGCCATCTCTCCTGCTCCCACATAGGGAGAGAACAAATTTACCCACAATGTCTATTTCCACTTTTTGAGTAACAAAGAAGTGTCGTCCGCATCAGATTGTAGTCTAAATCCTCTCCCCCAGTTTTGAATGGCTATTCTGTCTGTTTATCTTCAATAACATTTTCAGAGCTCTGTCTTTGCTCTTAGGAATTCAGCACTAGAGTCTTTTGCAAGCAAAAATGTTAAAAGCAACCACTGACTTGTAGAAGAAGTTTCTGCAGAAGAGCATCGGAGGAACAGTTATTAGTCCTATTTCTTTGGACATACAGGAAAACCAGATGCTTTCTGCCTGTGAATAAAAAAAACAAATGAAAAGACGCAGTTATAGTGGATCCTGTTATCTCCTCAGCTATGGTTTTGGATAATACATGAAGAAGCAATTGATGCTGCCAGAAAATCAATAGATAGTTTACAGAGAGAAGTACCTTCTTCAGGACTACGTACAGTTTGAGAACTGGAAAAGAAAAGTCCAGTATTTAAAATGTATTCTAGGTTTATTACCTGTCAATAGATCAATCTATTTTATTGCCAAGTATAATTGTTAAGGCTTATCTGCCTTCAGGTACTTAATCAATGTAATGGTAATCATTTTGTACAGTGTGCAATTCTGTAGGTTTTGACATCTAGCAGAGAGAAGTTTTACACGCGTGTACCCTTTTTCTGAAAGTGACATGCTCAATTCCTTGAAATGTAAGAAGTTGGGCTGAAAACCTGAATGAAAATTACCCTTAAAACTCAGAAATATTCACATAATCTAAACTTATTTAAATATGACTTGGGAAGTTAGGTGTTCTCAATTATTTACAAAAATCTAGATTTGAAGGTATTAAGCATAGTTGTTGTGGTAAAGCTTATAAAGCTGCTTTCATTCACATTTAGGATAGGAAACAAACATGCTTAATATTTGGAAAAAATTAATTTTGAGTTTTGTGAGGGTAGGAAGGGCTAAATATTTGTGTATGTGTATTGGAAAAGAAATGATTGCACACTTTTAAAATATACCAAAATTAGCTAAAATTCAAAATGAGTCTTGGCACTTAATAACCTGAAGACATCCATCAACTTTGTATTTATTTATTTGAGGTTTCTTTATTGTTTTTATTTTTCATGGCAAATGTATTAGTAAATGACATTTTCCCCTTTCTTATTTTCTAGCTATGTTTTTCAGACTCTGTTTGAGCCAGTACTGGTTAAACAAACATTTTGATCTGTCGATGAAATAATGAGAAATACTTTGCACACAACTGTAATATTAGCAACATAAAACTCAAGTTGATCTGTTTAAAATGTTGTGTGCAAAACCTGATAAACTAAGTAATTACCTTTCCTATCCATTAAACTATAAAAGCTGCAACTGAATGGGAGATGAACCCACCCACCTATTTCGTTGCAGTGCTATTCCGAAAGCAGTCATTTTTGCTAACTGACCCGAAGCTTCAAGCTTTAGAAGGCCTCTGTTGATCTCCTTGAATGTTCCCTCAAGTACTCTATGAAAAGCCCAGAAGCTTCAGGCATCTTTGAAATGGCTACCGTCACTTTAGCAGTTGTAATGTGAAAAAGGGCCTTTTGGACATGCAGTCATACTATTCTAGTGAAAAGCCGAGTATGTCATGCATCTCCTGAAGTTTTCTTTCACTCAGAGGAGCAGTGAGCAAATGCAAGTGTTTAAGGAAAAACCCGTCCTGATTCTGATTTCTGCTCTGAGGTCAAGGCTTCAGCTTGAAAGTCTTAAGCTGTCATTTCTTCTAATTAATTAATTAATTCTACTCAGAATTAGTGTTTGAAGACTGTCTCCTTCATAATTTCTTAACTTGGATTGTGGAAGTAAAGGAGAACTCTTGTCCTCTTCTCTTTGGTAAGAGATGTTGGCAACTGTGTGTTACATGGCATCTGAATCAGGCCCATTTCCCAAAACAACTCTTCAGGAAATCTTCGGACACAAACAGCTGTAAAAAATCTGGTTCCCCGAGTGCATGCAGCCTGCTGCTTCTTCCATTTCCATACTAACCATGCATATGATAACTCATCTAAAACCACATCTCCCAATTTTGCAGTGTCAGACTCATAGCAAGGGATTGACAGGGACTGTGAGCTTTCAACTTGTGATATCTTTTTGATTTTCACAATTTTTACGTACTGCAGAAAAACACCAGAACTGAATAAAGTAAATAATAAAATATCCGAGAAGGAAAGTTTTTACAACTGTGGCTTGTGGTGGAAGCTAAGACATCTTCAAAGACAGTTTTTAGGTGATTACTGCAACGAGATTACTTTTATATTTGTGATATGGATGGCAGACACTAATTCACAGGAATGCATTCTGGGAATTCCCTCTCATCTGTTTACCACAAATTTACCAGCCATTTTTCTGGATTAAAATTTTGCTCTAAACCTGCTGTTCTGTACTAATCTCAAGTATGAACTTGCTGCTGCCAGTGATTGTCAGCAGCCTGTACAAAGAGGTTGGTTAGGTTTAGTATTTTGTGTTATCATCTCTACTGCATCGACAAATCTGATAGATGTTCAGTGTCTGTGCTTGCTGCAGCCACAGATAACCACGCTGTCTCTACTACTCAAGGGGAGATTGCTCTGTCACAACATTTCATTCCATCCATCCAGTTTTCTCTGGAACCAGAGAATTTTCCACCCTCTTTGCCCTTCTGGTGAGCTCTAGGCATCAACAACTGATTTGTCAACCCCAGGTCCTCCTGCCTGTGGCAGGTGCTTTCAGTCTATGCCAGCAGAATGTCCCCAAGCAGCAGAACAACCTTCACTGCTGAGACTCTATGGGCAGAAGCCCTGAAAATTCCCAGTGATGTGAAGCTTCCCAAACTTCGCAGAAACTCATCTCCTTTTTGCTAACAATTTGCTTCACAGGTATTCAGAACGTTACAGGTCTTTGTTCATTTGCAAAAGTTTAACACCACAGTCCATAAACTATTTAAGTTAGCACAACATGTTCCAGTTAATAACTGGTCCAATTCCATGCCATGCTGCAAACATATCACAACATAATGTCTGTTTATTGTTTTCAGTCATTTTGCAAAAAGTCTGCATGAAACAGCCTTTCAGCTTGCAGAGTGACTGAAAATGTTTGCAGTAGAATAAAGGGAAATTTAAGTTGAATGGGGCCTCTGGACGTTGTTATCAAGTGGAGGGTACTGACTGATGCCTTCAGGCCTGGGATGGAAACCGACACAAGATTCCTGCTTCATCCATCTGGGTACTCCTTTGCCATCCCAGGAGAGCATCTTACTCCATCCCTGCGCTGATCCTCATGACTGTGAAAGCTTCTCCTCTGTGGTGGCAAAAAAATGCTGTTAATACATTCATTCTTTAAATGGAAGTGTTGGTTACAAAATGCTGGAATAACTACTAAAGTTTACATATACAGATAGGTGTGTTTACTTTCCTCCAGAAGGAGGATGCCTCTCTGCATGTCTCAGGCTGCAGGGCATGCCTGGGGCCCCTTGCTGGGCCTGGGCAGTGGAAGATGATCTTGAACCGTGCAGATGTGCACTTGTTGAGGATCCGTGCTGCTAAGTAAGGGAGCTGTGGGAGGCAGTCACAAGAGTGCACAGCATCAGAGATGATGAGAAAGAGATTAACAGGACCTTCTCTAAGACTCCGCAGGTTCAAGAGCCTGACTTGCCCACTGTGCTGAAGGAGGGGCGGGCAGAGTTTTTGCCTATCAGGTTTGGAAGTGGAGACTCCCTGCGACTTCTGGCACCAGGGGAAAGGCTCCTGCTCCACCCGAAGGTTTGCAACTATGGGATAGACTCAGAGTGCTGCTAGCAGACAAGGGGCTGACCTCTGTCTAATGAGGCATCCAAATCAGCTGAACCTCAGGCGTGCAGCAGCACCAGGAGGAAGTGTCAAGCGGGAGGAATACTCTTTGCTGAGATGGATGGAGAACCCCATCCGCCAACCTGATGTGTCCCCTGGGTCAGTTTGCTGCTTGTCAGGGGCTCCAATTCAGGAGTGTGGAGAGACTCCTGAGGCTTATCAGGTCCTCAGACTATTAATCCCTGCTGCTATTCCATGAGGTCACCAGTGATGCTAACAGGGAACACCTGGAGTGTATCAAGCGTGACTACATGGCTCTAGGGGTGATGGTCGAGGGCTTGAGGCCAGATGGTTTTCTCCTTGACCCTGTCAGTGGTCCTGTCTGTTTGCTTATTTTGATGCCCCCTGTATACCTGGGGCTTCATAGTTTCCTGTTTCACACCTGAGCTTTACCGA
The DNA here is from genome assembly GCA_013401315.1 of Balaeniceps rex. NCBI lineage: Eukaryota > Metazoa > Chordata > Aves > Pelecaniformes > Balaenicipitidae > Balaeniceps > Balaeniceps rex. Next base: position 25,520 of record VYZW01017891.1, on the reverse strand, counting down.
CATCTGTGTTCTCTTTCCTCACAACAGGTAGATCTGTTCAGTTGTGCAGTGTTGGGCTACCAGACTGACTAAACCGCCAAAAGGGATAGTGTTGTCTGGGCTTGGTTGTGGTACTGCACAAATGAATCTTGCGCTGCAGCAGAGATAATCAGCTCCTATTTGCAGTGACATGTCTGGGATATACTGCTTGGGTGTCTGCAGCTGTGCTCTGCTGGATCATATAGATGTGTTCCTGCTGGAACCATCAGTTTTATCAGATTTGAATTCTTATTGGTTTCCAGTTGGACATACTCCTTGAGCACAGGCTAACATCTGTGCTTTCTCTCCCTGAGAGAGGTCATGATTCCCACGTATATATTCCCAATTTTTCATTTCCCTGTCTCGGAGGCTGCTGTTTCTTCTGCAGTTCTGGGATATTATATTCCATCAGAACTGGGAAATGATGGTGTGAGAGAAGTTTGCAAGCTAGCGGACAAATATCTGTTACAGCCTGATTCTGTTTGGGCAAGGGAAACTACCAATACGAGTGGAGCATCTCAAATGCTGCATTGGATCGGGTGCGCAGAGCAGTGATGGAATCTCTTGTCGTTGGGGATTTTTGAAATGTGCCTGAACTGGGCCTTGAGCAAACGCAATCTAGCTTTAGAAGTTAGCCTTGTTTGGAGCAGAGGAAGGGCTTAGGTGACTGTCAGAGTTCCCTTTCAACCTAAACCCTTCAATGATCCTGTGAAATCATCATGCCTAATCACATAAGGCTGAAATGCAAAGCACAGTTGTCTATGCATTCATATGCCCAGGTAAGCAAGAAAATAAGCAAACTGTCCTTCTGCAGCTCAGAGAGGAAAAAAAGTCGTTAGCAAATAGCAATACTTAATGATAAAGACAGTGTATATGGCTAAGAGATAATGTAGGTGTAGAGAGAATATGTACAACTGAGCAGATTTCCTATCAGCCATCATCATTGCTGTGGGGGAACTGGTCAAGGCTGACTAAGACGACTCTGTCAGAAGTTTCAGGAGTCTAACTCCCAAAGTGACGAAGTAGGAAGCACCAGGCACGGCATTGCTGTTTCGGACAACTACAGGACCTCTTTTTCTTATCAACTCTTTTTTATTCTTTTACACTTTGAATCCATTTCCATCATGAATTACATGGAAATATAGAAATAGTGTTCAAAGTCTTTTTTGCAGTGTGGTACTGCACCAGACTAGGATGTTTTTTTAAGTTCACCTTTTGGTCTTGAAAAGTTTGTATATTTAAATGTGCACTTTAATTTTGTTCTATGTTTCTCCCGACACACAAGGGATTTAGTGAATTCAAATGATTAACAAATATTGGCAGTCAGGTCTTTGTTTTTTCAGCTTGCATGCCAAGTGTTAGCAGGATTCAATTTAAACTGGTTGAGATAATGATGTCTCTCCTTGTAGCATGTTACTTTATCTAGCCTGTACAGCCCATTTTTCTCTCAGACAGTCAAATTACATGCGGTGGATGCTTTTAAAGCAGATAAATAATAAAATCCAAACACTGAGTGATTTCTTCGTACCTGTGGCAAATTTAGCTTTGAAAAAACATTCTCAGATTTAAATGGGTAAGTGCAAATTTTTTCATTACATTTCTGTTAAAAGCATGTATTAACCGGAAAATTATAAGCTCTATTGGCTTCAAAAGGCAATACACATCATAATTTTGAATTGTACTCAAACTGAACTATGAAATCAGTTTGATTTTATATCATAAAAATGATATAAATTAGTTTGATTTTATATTATATTTTCATGTAATTCTTTTATATTTGTAGCTACAGTTCAGCAAAATAGTTCATTAATTTTAATGAGGTTTTTGCTTTAGTGTTCAGGAGATATTATCTCACAATATGTTCTTCTAGAACCACTCAAAGGTGTTTAAACCAGTGATTCCCTTTCCAACATTGTTTTTTTCCACGGTGAAAATAAGGCAGCATTGGGAATTTTTGGTTGGAAGACCTCTTTCTCTGGAGGTCTCTAGTCCAACCTCCTGCTTGGAGCACTCCTACCTCCAGCACTACCAAAGGTCAGTTGTGGCACTGTCCAGCTGTCTCAAAAGCTGCTAAGGGTACAGAAGAATATGTATCTATACATACATCAGTATAACTTTCCAAAGCTTAGATTTCCATTTCAAACTCTATTACAGTTATACAGAGAAAATTAATGGAAGAGAGTGGTCTCTTTTTGATAAGTTCTGGTGTAGTTTTAGAAAGTTTCGTAGCTTTGCTGGTGGTCTTCTACCCAATTGTTCAGGAAATGTTCTAAACCCTTTTGAAATCAGCAAGCATAAGCGAAAAAGAGCAGACCTGAATGCAGGCACAGCCGCTGGCTTTAGGATCAGTGCAAACTTTCCACACAGGTACATTTCTACCACAGAGTTCTGATGCACTGAAGGTGAAACACCCTGTGGAAATGTGTCAACACTGATGAAGCTTTTAAAGAATATTAAATATCTTTCTGCCTTGTTTCTGGCCAGTTTGGCTGCCTGCCTCTTTGCTCCTCAGCAGGTCATCCTGTGGCCCTAACACAAGGTTTCCAGATTCCCTTTGGAACTGAAACAATACGTAGCAGGGTTTTACTTCCATTAGGGTTTTTTTGAGCCTGTTGGCATTTTGTCCTTTCTGCTGGATGGATTTGTTTTGAGGTTTGCAGGCAAGCAGCAATGGCTTTCTAGATCAGGCCTTGTTCGGACCTTCTGTGGGTGGACCTACTCTATGACATCTGTAAAATCAATAGAAAGGGCGAGAGGAGCTGCTTTCCTGTAGTTTGTGGCATTCTGCCTCTTCTCAGGCATGGAATAAACACACTAAAAGTTGTGCAAGATGGGATGCGGAACAAACCTTGAGTATACTAAACTGGGCAGGGTATAGGTGTGATTTTAGACAGAACATAATTCTAAGCCTTTGAAACAGGAGACATTTTTGAACATAAAGAAAAAATGTGCTTTTAGGTATTCTATTTAGTTAGTAAAAAATGATGAAGTAAATTAATTTATAAGTCTGTAATATCTGAATGTGTCTATAGTACTTACCATAAGTGATTTCTTGCCTGTCTTACCAATAATCAGAAGAGACGTTCATGACTGAAGATCTCATTATGTATGATTTACCTTCTGTAGTTTTAATATTTAAACATCTCCACAGTGACTTGATTTATGTAAAGAGCTGGTCTTGAAAGTATTGCTTATTCTTAGGGAACAATCTTTTCTTCGTGTCTATTGTATCTGCCGAATTCCATCTCTTTCCTGTTAATATTACTTTACATTTTGTATTACCCTGTTCTTAGCATGTTCTGGTGTTTTTAATGCATAGCAATACATTTTCTCTACTTAAAAGAATAGTAATTGTTGGAGAATAATCAACTGTTGTCATCTCTTGCTAAACCACAAAAACATTAGCAGAGAATCCGGACGGTGGTTCAGAAATTGCCCCTTTTACTCCACTGCAAAGGGGGAAATAGTAGGTACATGAAAACAATACAAGTGAAGTTTTTGCAATGGAAGGGATTAACTTTTTTGGTAATAACACTAGAAAGAAGCATGACAACGAATTGTGTGACAGCCTGTTATCAGCACGTCAGCACTTGCAAACTTGTTTCTGGTATTAGGAAAATGTGATTTTCTTGGATGAGCTCTTTCTTAGGTAATGTATGCAGAAGTAAATTTTATGGGTTAACTAAAAGCAGGTTTCTTTTAAGTCATTAGACACTTTCTTGTAAAATTCCAGTTTATTCCCAGATCTCTCTTTCACAACAGATTTCTTTGCAGATTGTCATATCACATTATCTGAAAAAGTTTACAGGGAAACATCACACAAGAAAGAAGCAGAGGATCTGTGGCTGCAGTTACAAGCAGAGATAGGGGTTCTTACCTCCACCAAAAGGACTATGATGGCACTCTGAAGGTGTCTGGGAGTCATCAGCATACATTTATGAAGAGGAAATCATGTCTGAACAACCTGACAGCCTTCCACAATGACATGACTGGGTTGGCAGATGAGGGGAGAGCAGTGGATGTTGTTTATCTTGAGTTTGGAAAGGCTTTCAACATTGCCTCCTATAACATCCCTCTTAGATAAGCTGATGAAGTATAGGGAAGATGATAGACACTGAAAACTGGCTGAACTGCTGGGCTCAGGCAGTTCTCGTCAGCAGCACGAAGCCCAGCTGGAGGCCAGCCACTAGTGGTGTAACCCAGGGGCCAATACTGCGTCCAATCCTGCTTAACGTCATTAATGACCTGGGCAATGGAGCGGTGCACTCTCAGCAAGTTGGCAGATAATGCAGAACCAGGCCAGGAAGGTTAGTGGTTAATTAGCAAGATAAATGTGCTTGCTTTCAGAGGGACCCTGACAGGCTGGAGTATGGAGCCAGCAGGAATCTCATGAAGCTTAGCAAAGGTGAATGCCAAGTCCTGCACATGGGAGGAATAACCTCATGAAGTTTAACAACAAGAAATACAAAGTCCTGAACACCGGGAGGAACAACCCCATGCACCAGCATATGCTGAGGGCTGAGTGGCTGGCAAGCAGCTCTGCAGAAAAGGACCTGGGGGTCCTGATGGACAAGTTGAACCTGAGCCAGCAGCGTGCCCTTGCTGCAAAGAGGGCCAACAGCATCCTATGCTGCATTAGGAAAGGTGTTTCCAGAAGGTTAAAGTAGGTGATCCTTCCCCTCTGCTTAGCACTGGTGAGACACATCTGGTCTGCTGTGCCTGATTTTGGGCTTCCAAGTGCAAGAAGGGCATGGACATGCTGTAGCATCTCCAGCAAAGAGCCACGAAAATCATTAAGGAGTTGGAGCATGTTATAATAATAACAAAATAATCTTATTTACATAATAATTTTTTTGTTTGTTTTATTTGCTTGTATTTAGTATTTGGTTTTATTTATTATTTACTTTGATTTATTTATTTATGTTCTAAATTCACTTGCAAAATAAATTTTATTATGTAACAATAAAATATCAAAGCAAAGCAAGAGAGTAAATAGAAATAACAGTGGTGGTTTTTTTTTTAACCTGTGTTCTTTTGAGAACTGATTTCGCTGAGAAGTGTGATACTACCTCTTTTTCAATTCAAAAAATGGTGAAAGATTTCAATGTTTTGGAAGGTGGAGGGGGTGGGCATGCCTTATGAACTACCATCTCACAATCTGTAAAAACTGAAGCTGTATGACACAGAGTTTGATTTTAGAATGAGCTGTTATTACATCAAGATTGAGCACATAATAAAATACTTATGAAAGTGAATATTTCATTTTTGTGATATGTAGTTTAAGAATAATTTTAAATCATATAAATATATTGCCTTTCTTTGGATATCTGTGTTGGAAAAGCATTTTAGGGAAAGATGGGGAAGAGGTAGGAAAATGAGAGGTATAGCAGACCCTTACATGTAATTTCCACTCTAAACCAATAAAACCTAAGTTTGTTGCGCCCTTAAGCCGAATGTTAAGTTTTAACTTTGCCCTCAGATGGCAGCTGAAAAGGAACAGCAGAGTTTTAAGACACAGGATCCTACAGGCACAGCCCAGACTTATCAAAAGTGACTCCTTGGCCTCCCCTGTCCCACCCCAGGTAAACAAATAAAGTGTATATTTATAATTGTATGTTTACATGAAGACTGAAGCAAAATTAAAGTGCCATCAAAGATCTCTTCGTTATGTGCTAGAAAAACTTGGTATCTGTCTGAGTAACCTGCTGGTCTTACAAGGTTTGTAGTCTGGCTCTTCTGCATGATAAGCATGCAAAAAATAGATTAAACCATTGCTTTTCTGGAGACACAAACCCTCATGATTTCTGAGACTTGTTTTCTCTCTGTCATGCTTTAACCCCAGCCAGCAACTAAGCACCACACAGATGCTCACTCCCTCCCTCCTGGTGGGATGAGGGAGGGAACAGGAAGAGTAAAAGTGAGAAAACTCGTGGGTTGAGATAAAGACAGTTTAATAGGTAAAGCAAAAGCCGTGCACGCAAGCAAAGCAAAACAAGGAATTCATTCACTACTTCCCATCAGCAGGCAGGTGTTCAGCCATCTCCAGGAAAGCAGAACTCCATCACGTGTAACAGTTACTTGGGAAGACAAATGCCATCACTCCGAATGTCCCCCCCTTCCTTTTTCTTCCCCCAGCTTTATATGCTGAGCATGACATTGTATGGTATGAGATATCCCTTTGGTCAGTTGGGGTCAGCTGTCCCAGCTGTGTCTCCCCCTAATTTCTTGTGCACCCCTAGCCCACTCGCTGGTGGGGTAGTGTGAGAAGCAGAAAAGGCCTTGACGCTGTGTAAGCACTGCTCAGCAGTAACAAAAACATCCCTGTGCTATCAACACTGTTTTCAGCACAAATCCAAAACATAGCCCCATACTGGCTACTGTGAAGAAAATTAACTCTATCCCAGCCAAAACCATCACACTCGCCCTCTCTGGGTGCCTGTGGACTGGCTTGACTACTCACTGTTAAGTCTGTGGAAAAATTGTCATTGTTATGGTGACAGTGGGGAGTAACTGGTGGATGCAATTGTGCTTGCACCTTCATTTGCACAAACACTGCTCCTGGATACAGGGTACGAGAGGAGCCATAAGGAAAGAAAGGATCCCCTCTGGGACCCCCAAGGGTCAAGCAAGTCACCATAATATCAGTATTTGGGAACTGCAGCTGAGTTGTGAAATACCAGCATTTTGGACTCAGTTCTCCTCACAAAACGCTATTTGGGTCTGTTCATCTTTCTAGCTTTCACCCAAGTCGTTATGAATTTCTTTTTAGGTGAATTGATCCCAGATAACCAGGCCTCAGGACAGCAAGAAAGACCACATTGGTCTGCATTTGATTATGCATCATCTAAGTGCTAAAATGTTAGCTGAATTGCTTCAGAACTGTTAGAAGGGCACAAATAGAGCACAAGGAGAAAAGCATATGAAGCAAAAATACAGATGACAGACAGAAAAGACATCAGAAATACCACAAGAGGATGAGTGTATGGAAAAGAGACAGCAGAGCTCTGTGTCTCAGGCTGTTACTGACTGACTTGTGCAAAACTATGCCTTATATGTTCTTAATTTCCTGGAAAGCCATTTATGTTGCTGGTATGTCCCATAATCAGCTGATCAGAAGAAACCTATGGTTATTGTCTGAGCCTATCTCTGAGAATGGGAGACCCCATGCATTGAAATCCCACCACACAGACTTCTGTCAGAGATAGCAGTCAGTCTTAGCCAAACACATTACGAAGAGGAGTTCCTCAGCACTGTGATACCCAAAGTAACCTCTCATTAGTTACCCAGCCTTCTATAACACTGTAAATGGCCTTTCTCTTGTTATCTTGTGGATATTTATGAGATTGAGCGTCCCATTGCAGAAAACATCACAGACGCTTCATTGCTGTATATTTTCCTCCTCATTTTAGCCTCTCTTTAGTTGTATTTGTCCAAAGATAGGACTAAATGAAAATCCTGAGCATTTTCAATGCAGTACGTGCTTTAGCATCTCTTGCCCTCTTATGAAAGGGTAAAATGAGAAACTTAGATCTGAACCATTTGAAATCTGGCATGTCTGAAATCTAGGAAGCTAGAGTGTGAAAGCAGAAGAGCTTGAAATGTCCTCTTGCTTTCAAGTATCACTGAAAAGGAGAGCCTCTACTAATTGTTTCTACATAAACTCAAAGCTCTTGTCGGACCTACCTGGGGGAAATAATGCATTTTCATAGAATCATAGAATCATAGAATGCTTTGGGTTGGAAGGGACCTTTAGAGTTCATCTAGTCCAACCCCCCTGCATTGAGCAGGGACATCATCAACTAGATCAGGTTGCTCAGAGCCCCGTCCAACCTGACCTTGAATGTTTCCAGGGATGGGGCCTCCACTACCTCTCTGGGCAACCTGTTCCAGTGCTTCACCACCCTCATTGTAAAAAATTTTTTCCTTATATCTAGCCTAAATTTCCCCTCCATTAGTTTAAAACCATTACCCCTTGTCCTGTCACAACAGGCCTTACTAAAAAGACTGTCCCCATCTTTCCTATAGGCCCCCTTTAAGTACTGAAAGGCCGCAAGAAGGTTTCCCCGCAGCCTTCTCTTCTCCAGGCTGAACAGCCCCAACTCTCTCAGCCTGTCCTCGTAGGAGAGGTGCTCCAGCCCTCGGATCATTTTTGTGGCCCTCTTCTGGACCCGCTCCAACAGCTCCATGTCCTTCTTGTGCTGAGGGCTCCAGAGCTGGACGCAGTACTCCAGGTGGGGTCTCACCAGAGCCGAGTAGAGGGGCAGAATCACCTCCCTCGACCTGCTGGCCACGCTTCTTTTGATGCAGCCCAGGATACGGTTGGCCTTCTGGGCTGCAAGCGCACACTGCTGGCTCATGTCCAGCTTTTCATCCACCAGTACCCCCAAGTCCTTCTCCGCAGGGCTGCTCTCAATCCCCTCATCTCCCAGCCTGTATTGATATCGGGGGTTGCCCCGACCCAGGTGCAGGACCTTGCACTTGGCCTTGTTGAACCTCATGAGGTTTGCACAGGCCCACCTCTCCAGCCTGTCCAGGTCCCTTTGGATGACATCCCGTCCCTCAGGCGTGTCAACTGCACCACTCAGCTTGGTGTCATCTGCAAACTTGCTGAGGGTGCACTCGATCTCGCTGTCTATGTCATTGATGAAAATATTAAACAGCACTGGTCCCAGTACGGACCCCTGAGGAACACCACTTGTTACCAGTCTCCATTTGGACATCGAGCCGTTGACCACTACCCTCTGTTTGCGACCATCCAACCAGTTCCTTATCCACCGAACAGTCCACCCATCAAATCCATATCTCTCCAATTTAGAGAGAAGGATGTTGTGGGGGACCGTGTCGAAGGCTTTTTGGAAGTCCAGATAGATGACATCCATTGCTTTTCCCTTGTCCACTGATGCAGTTACTCCATCATAGAAAGCCACCAGGTTAGTCAGGCAGGACTTGCCCTTGGTGAAGCCATGCTGGCTGTCTCGAATCACCTCCCTGTCCTCCATGTGCTTTAGCATTGCTTCTAGGAGGATCTGTTCCATGATCTTCCCAGGCACAGAGGTGAGGCTGACAGGTCGGTAATTCCCAGGGTCCTCCTTTCTACCCATTTTAAAAATGGGCGCAATGTTTCCCTTCTTCCAGTCATGGGGGACTTCACCTGACTGCCATGACTTTTCAAATATCATTGAAAGTGGCTTGGCAACTACACCAGCCAACTCCTTCAGGACTCTGGGATGCATCTCACCAGGTCCCATAGACTTATGTGTGTTCAGGTTCCTCAGGTGGTCACGAACCTGATCTTCCCTTATAGTGGGAGGGGCTCCACCTCCCTGGACCCCAACTTGTGGTCCATCAACTCGGGAGGGGTGAGGAGAGACGTTGCCAGTGAAGACTGAGGCAAAAAAGCTGTTGAGTACCTCAGCCTTCTCCTCGTCTGTAGACACTAGGTCGCCATCCCTGTTCATCAGGGGAGGCACGCTTTCTTTAACCTTTAACCTAATTTTGCTATTTTCCTCTAATTTCCATTGCTGCTGCTTTCACTACCTCATCCATGAGAGCTCCAAAGTCCCAGGTGCCAGGCTGAGTGCTGTTGCCTGTGATGAAACAGGTAAAGCCCAGCTTGCATCTGCCTTGGCTGGCTCCTTGTCTCTTTGTCAGGCTGGCAGGTCCCACTGGGCACATGGTTGCTGCAATGTTGGAAGGTCCTTCTGACAGCGCATTCCAGAGATGAGGTCATCAGCACTGGACACTGGTGGCCCCTCTCCTCAGTTGCAGTCTGATGGATAAAGTCACTGCACAATGGTACCTGCATTCAAATGCTCTCAGATTTACATTTTCATACTCCCCCCTTATGCCACACTTTTTCAACTTTCTCTTAGCCTGGTCTCTCTCATTTTCCTGGAGAAAATCACTGAAGCTGGTTATGCTTCACTTCATGGGCACTGGCTCTTTTGTGCTACTTTTTCACATCTAGCCCAGAGGTGATGAAGTGAAAGAAGCCCCAAAAGGATAGGAAGATGGAGATCTTGGTATAAAAGTAGAAGGTGTTGCAGAATAGGCTGAAGTATTGTTTATTTAGTGCATATATGAAATCCATAAAACTATCTTCACCCATATGCCACTTTTTCATAGAAGACGATCTGTTGGTTGTTGGAGACAGCCCAGTATACCTGGTACTTTCATAAGAGATTTTCCCAGCCTGAGAATTTACTATTTAAAAATACAAAATCCCTCACATTTAATTTTACATCTAGTTGCCTTCCTCCTTTTATCTAAATTAATAATTTGTTTGAATGATTTATTTTTTGGAATAAGCTTATCCCTGCATACAGAGACTTTATCAAAGTCCAACATGTGTGTTTTTATTAATGGGATGATTTAGTGGTAGGTTTTTCTGTCCAGTGCCAGAGTTCTCTATCTCCAGTGACTATTTCTGTCATCACATGCTTTACTTATTTATTTTTTGGCTGACCTTTTGTAGGCATTGTCTTTCGTTAGTAAACATCAGTCAGGAAAATTGTAACTTGCAAATTGCACTCTTCTTCAGTACTTACAAGCCATCAACTGTTGATGATGAGTACAGAGAAAACATGAAAGAATGGCCTTGTGAGTAAGGCCTTTCTACAGAACTCAGAAAATCTGTTTTAATTTGTGGTTCTGCCACACAATTCTTATGTGGCCTCTGGAGAATTGTGTAGGTTCAGAATCCAAGTTGTACAAACATGATAATGATAATTCCTCCACCTTCTATTTACCTTGCTATTGCATTACAACCTTTTCAGAAAATGCTATAGCTTTTACTACATTTACACAACGGCTAGAACAGTGGTCTGCGGGCTCCTTTGGGTCCACAGTAACACAAAGAATAGTATTGGAAACAACAAATTATCCCTCTTTTTGCATATGTTCAATGGAAAATAATAGGTGGGCCTGCTGTGACTTATCCTGGAGGCATGGCGTTAATGTGTTGTAGAGTCGTACACACCAGCCATTTCTAATTTCCTATCATTTTTCCAGAGGATGGCTCTAAGAATCAGAGAAAGACAGTGAGGAAAACATTTCTTCATCAGACTCAATCACCCATAAATATTGGTGAAATAGATTTCTGTCTGAACTGGCAACCCTTTCTTAACCCTTTGTCAGGGACAATGTGCTGTCCCCTGGACCAGGACAAAGCTGTAAGTGTGTGGAATGAGTGGAAGGCTGAAACGAGTCCCTGGTGCACCAGTTTGGAGAGAGTGCCTACAAGGTTTACATGCATTTCATTAAAATGATGTCCAATGTCAGAAATCCACATTGCAAGAATTATCAGTCTTATTAAGAATTATACAGAATTCCTCCAGAAAGGAAGGGATCAAATATCTACTCATACTAATTTCACCTGAAGCTTCAGAATAAAACTGAGTCACATTCCACATCTTTTTTCCTTAGTTCACTAAGGAATAAAGTTGTATTTGTTTCACTAGGAATGCATGGTTTTACACCCAAAACACAAATTCTGACTTCCCGGGGAAAGCTCTCCAAACTCAAACAGGAAATAAGAAAACAAATCATTTCACCTTCAGGTTACTTCCAAATACTTAATTCGGCTGGTCACATCCTCTGTATCCAGCAGCTGTCAAGAGCTAACTTCCAGAAAAGTAGTAAAAAGGCTGGACAATTATATTATCCCACACTTGGGTAGAATGCTTTCCTGACCCATGAAGGTGAACAGTTAGCATCTGACATGAAGAACCCTGCGTCGTTTATTTGCATATTCACAAATACTGGTAATGATCACTGGGGTTTAGCCCAGTTTCTCCAGAAATTGAGAATTCATGCTGTTCTTCCCTGAATCTAAAGAAATCCCTACGGCTGTTTGTTTAGCAGATCATTCAAAGCACTTCACTGGAGAAATGTATTAAATATACAGGCTGAGAATTGGTAAGTTTCACACACAAATCAATTCTGACAAGAGCAGATCAGAAACAAATGCTCAGGTTAGTTTAATATTCCACCCTGGCAGCCCACATGGAGAGCTGACAACCACTTGCCTGGCTCACACTACTGGAAAGCGTCAAAGAATTTTCAAGATTTGGCAGCACTTAGTGCAACTGCAATCATTGACAAGATGGGACTTGAGCCCTGGTGGTTCCTGAAGGAGATTCTGCACACAAAGTCATGGTAGAATGAAGACTGAAGCACTTATAAATCTGATTTAAAACTTGCATATCCAAGTGTAATATTCAAGACTTCAGGCAGTTGTAGTTGAAGATCATTAGAAAAGCTGTCACAAACTTTTTTTCTTGACCTGTGGAGAGTTCAAGGTCTAGAAAAACCATTTGACTCACATGAGATTCTACTTTTCAAAGTTTTTTGCATTTTTGAGAGATTTTTTTTGCCACTGAAGGAGACGGTGGAAGGAAAGCAAAAGAGGTGTAGATGCATATGGTGTGTAGCACTTTGTCAAATCACGCATGGATAGCGTTGGATTTCCTCCAATTCTGCAGAACTGAGGACCTCCAGAGGAGACATCTTGACTGAGTTTCTGGCATCTGTAGCAGGAGACAGGCAGGAGACTGAGCAAGGAGCCATAAAGCACAAGGATTTAAGGCAGTAGCCTGAACTTTGGAAGCAGATACTTGCATTGGCAGGAGCTGAAACAGCCCCATCAGCAAAAAGAACACCTACTGGACCAACATGAGGAGTCACGTTGCACAGTCTCTCCTTTCGCCAGCCATGTGATCTTTGGGACTGAGAGATAAGTTTGCAAGGAACCTGCAGAAGTAGTTTAAACCAAAATAAATGTTATTAGGTTTTACGCTTTGACATGAACTTTCTATGCCTATCTGAAATGTCCATTTTCCTATCTTTCACTGTTTTGCACTCTCAGAAGAGCTCTTTCTAGCTTTATTCTGTATTTATCTCCATGTTTCTTCATTCTTTTTTTTTATTGTTTCCTGTGTTATTACAGTCCTCCTGCTTCTCTCTGATAAGCTGCTTTCAATATGAGTCCTCTTTTTCCAACCCCATCCATCCTTCTTGTCTGCCCTGAGATCTGGCAACCCTGTCTGCTGTTCCAGGTCCCCCCAGGTTATTGTCTACGACGGATCCTTTACTCAGAACCGCCCCCCCCAATCCCTTCCACTACTCCTCAACACATCTTGCATGTCTTCCCATCACTCATGTATCCTGCAGTAAATGATGCTTGACTGAGGCCTGCAATGGGAGAGATTATAGGCAGCAGTGAAAAGCAAGGCAGCTTGGAGAACAGAAATCCCATTCAAGTTGCAGCCCTCAGTGATTCTTTCCTAATCCTAGAAAGGTTGCCGTCAAGCTGGAGGGTGATGACTCTGCTGGGAGATGCTGTATGCTGTGCCAATGAGACTGAGTGTTCTCTCGCAGTTCCTTGGAATAACTTGGATGTGCTGGAATGGGAGAGGCTTTCATTGGAACTGACGCATTTCAGTGTACTTGTTAGTGCTATTACTAAGAGCCTGTCAAAACTAATTTTGATGAAATAAACCTTTGTTAAAGTTGAAATTACTTTAATAAAAATTGTGGGGAGAGGAAAGACATCTGAGACAGTTTTACAGCTGCATGAGTGGACTCTTCCTCCTCACTCCCTGGCCAACTTCATCTCCAGATCCAAACAATTCATTTCTTAAAGATAATATTGTGCAAAGTTTCTGCACAAAGTTGTTCTAGTGTTTAATGAAAAAAAATTTCAAGGCAGTAATGTGCTGCTGGCAAAAAGACTGATTCCCTTGAGGCTGCTTTATCTCTAGGTCCTACTAAATTTTCTTTCTTTCAGGTCTCTCAAAGACTATGTATAGCAATACTGTCCAGAAGGACTAGCAGTGTGTTTACAGCATAATTGATTCAAGAATAGATTACTTAAATATACAAAATGGGCTTGATTTTTGTTTTAACCTTTGCTACATGTGTTTTCTTTGCTTTCAGGGGTGCACTGTCTTTTCAAAAGATAGCAGTCCAACTCAGAAATACAAAAAAATTATCAGATGCATATGATGAAAACAAAGCACTACAACTCAGCCAGTTTATTGTATAGGTTATTGACAGCGGAGAGTAGAGGAGAAATGTTCATTTCAGACGAATCATCCATCTCAATAAATAGTTATTACATTCTAAGTTCCAAGAATTTTCCCTATATGGTTTTGCTGTAAGGCAGAAGACAAAGCAATTTTTTTTTTAAAGAGCTCTTTGTGTACATGAAGAACAGTGAACTACAGGGATAGTTTACATTAGACCATCACACAAATTGTATCCAAGGGATTGCAGAGTGCAATGGAGAGCATCCATTCGTTTGGTTTGTTTTCAGTTTGAGTGCTGTGTTCCTTCAAAAAGCAAATAAGTGGATCAGACCCTCCAGGGCATATTGTCCTTTCTCTTGGGAGTAGCTGAGACTGTTCCTGGAGGGGTCCTGGTGCCCGCAGACTTGGGGGCAGAGGCAAAGAACTGCAGCCTGCAGTTCACAGGGAGAGACTACTGGGAGGAACAGGGACCAGACAAAACCCACACCTGAGAGGGAACAGAGTGAAAACCCAAAGGCTAAAGAAGATTGTACAGAGTTTCACGGAGTCCAAAAAGTTCTTGATTAAACTGAAAGCAAGACTAAAATAGACAGGGAAAAAAGTGGTTTATGAGCTTTTAAAATTTCTGGTTTGCCCATTTTTATCATTTAGGTTTTTTTGTCACCTTTTACTTTCTCTGTTTAGAAAGTTAAGTATTCTACAATCTTAGACACAAGATAAAACCTGCTTTCCTTTTTTTTTTTTTTTTGCTTACTCTCATTTAAAAACATGCCATTCTTACAGAAGTTCGCTGTAAGCTCATTACTGTGATCACCTCAAAACTGCAGTTGATTTGGGATACTTTTATAGATGACAAGAGCATTAGCATACAACTATTTCACTTATCTATTCTTCAAATAACCTGTCCTGGTTTCAGCTGGGATAGAATTAATTTTCTTCCTAGTAGCTGGCATAACACTGTGTTTTGGATTTAGCATGAGAATAATGCTGATAACACACTGATGTTTTAGTTGTTGCTAAGCAGTGCTTACACCAGTCAAGGACTTTTCAGCTTCCCATGCTCTGCCAGGTGCACAAGAAGCTGGGAGGGGGCACAGCCAGGACAGCTGACCCAAACTGGCCAAAGGGCTATTCCATACCATATGACGTCATGCTCAGTATATAAACTGGGGCAAGTTGGCTGGGGGGCAGCAATCGCTGCTCGGGGACTGGCTGGGCATCGGTTGGCGGGTGGTGAGTGATTGCATTGTGCATCATTATTTTATATATTCTTTTATCACCATTATTATTATTATTATTATTATTATTATTATTATTTTTGCCTTCCTTTTCTGTCCTATTAAACTGTCTTTATCTCAGCCCATGAATTTTACTTTTTTTTCCCCAATTCTCTCCCCCATCCCACTGTGGGCATGGGGGAGTGAGCGAATGGCTATGTGATGTTTAGCTGCCAGCCAGGTTAAACCACAACATAACCCAAGTATAAATAAACTGTATTCACATAATACATAATAGGACATATAGAAAAAGAAAAAAATGTAAATAAATAACCATTACTGTAAAAAATCAACCAATTCAAAATTCTTGCTGATTTTGTGCATTTTAGCCTGCTGAGTTATTATGAGGCACATTCTAATTTTCCAGTTCTGGCTGCCTGATCAGTTGTGAGGTGTGAATTCTGCAGTCTTTCAGACACATTATAGATCTCTGGTATTTTAACTCGCTCCATTCCCCTATCCAATCACTGAAATACTAACGTAAACTTACTGTAAACCTTGTATTGTTCTTACTCAGGTATTGTTAGGATTAATGTCAACCTACAAATGGTTTTACCTCATCTGCTGGGTTTCTGAACGCGTTCATGTCTGTACAATTCCCAGTTGTCAGCCCTGGCAGGCAACGTTCATTGGCATTGGCGAGATAGAAAGTCTTCCATTTGTAGTAAACTGCAGAGGCGTACATGGCTAAAGATCAAATGAGAGCAGCTTAATAAAGCACAGGGGAATTTGCAGTCAAGTCCAAACAGGCGATGGTTGTATTGGCTGGGATTCTGTATCGGGGACTCCCAGAAGATTCAGACATTTGGCATCAGACCAACACTTCAGACTTTTGGCCAACAGTTCAGGTTGTTATTCCAGCTTCCCGTCCTCTCGTGCATGGTTCATTCACTCAGCTACACTTGATCCCACAGTTCTTCCTTCCTAAGGGGTCCTCCTGCCTTGCCTCGGCTTGTTCTCTCTCATCGTTGTCTCAAGAGCTGCTTGTTTTTTCCCAGTGAAAGGAGTTCTGTATCTTCATTTTTATGTTTGAATGGACTTGTGCTGACCAAGAAGTTGAGTAAAAAATCTGTGAAACAACTGCCGTAGCTTAGTAAAACTTGCTGAAGCTTGGACAAGCCCTTCACTACCCTACCCCAAGGCACTAGGAACAGAAAAATGCAGTGACCTTTTTTTGCCTTATGTTTGATGATTTAAATGTTTTGTTTGTGGATAGATAATTATTAGACAAAATCTTTGAAAATAATTTCCAGTAAGACAGTCAGGCAGACACAGACTTTTCTACTGATACATGAAACCTATTAAAAGGAGCTATTGATAAAAAAGTTTCTTCTTCGGCATTTTCTGTAACAGTGTCCTCTGGTGGCTCCTGGTGATATTACAAGTTTTGGAGCACAACGTTAAAAAGTCTTCTTACAGGACCTGTGACCTGAAACCGTTACAGATGAAATGCAGCAAAAGCTTGTTTTAGATGTAGAAAAAACTAAAGCTGATAAATATGCTATTAGTTAAAAAATCCCTGAATAAACATTTATATATTTCCCACATATCTGTGTGTCACAGGAAAACTCAGATTCAAATAAAAAATCAAGATATATGTAAGTATTTCATACATTATTTGTGTAATGCATGTATTTATGCATATATAGATACACATTCAATATGCCCAGCATTTGAAGATTAGGTGTTTTTAGCCAGTCAAACTGGTCGAGTTCAAACAAGCCAAGGACTTTCTACAAACTGCATAGGCTTCAGATAAAATGAAACGTTTTCTGACAAAAGGTTTCCAGAATGCTATCCATCCAAATCTGACTATATGGTGTACTCCTCTGATCGATTTGGTGTTATGTAGCTGTGTTTTAGCTTGTACAGAGGTGATTGTGACCGCAGTGAGAGATGGTTCTAGTTAATATTACAGTAGATACTGCAATGGCTGAAAATGAGACATTAATAATTTAATTTTAGATTATATAGAGAACCTTTGTACTGAATCTTAGTACTGAACTATTCTGAAAAAATTTTGACCAGTGCCTGGTGTATCTATTTGGTTAGCTAGTTTTGAGGAAGTAATTGGGAGCTAATTCCAGTTCTAATCTTGGTGTTAGTAGGAGGGCTCATGTCACTGCATGCAGCTTAGAAATTCAATAATGATGTGTCTTTCTTACACCAGTGATCATTGGTGCAACACGTTGTAGCAGTATTCAGACTAATAAATATGGTGTGCCTTCATATTTTAGGTTGACTGAAAACAACAAATAGTTTTTCCTTTATTTGGTGCTCTAGTTCAGGGATAAACCCTCATATTAAATGGCTTTCACAGATTTATTCTGAGTTAACGATATGCCAAATTGAATTTCCAATTTATGTTAGCATGGAAAACTTATTTTTTGGAGAAAACCCCTTTTTTTAGTTTTTCACACTTATCCTACTTAGAACATAACTTATTTCAATAATCTTCCAACATGAATTTACCTTTCTCTTTAAAACAAAATCCTTTCAGTCACTATCCTTGTGAAGTCTGCTATTTGCAGAAGGAAATGATGCTTGTTTTCCATGTGACACGCACAGAGGACTAATTCATAATCTCACGGACTCCTTGTAGGGCAAGTGCTACAGTAACTGTCATGACTGGACTTCCTGACTGGCCTTGATGAACTTCTGTGCATCTTTTAATGCTACCCCATGCATTATCCAAGGAAGTCCTCTTCAGTCTTCTCGTATGATTAATGAATGCACATAGAAAACTTTTGCATGTATGTTATTTTTTTTACTTCAGGAAATTCTAATTAGTTAGAAGAACGGGCTCTTTAATAGGTGCAGACAATTATGCCACACATCAATTTTTCTGCCGGAGCCATTCTGTCTTCTATACCTTTGCCAAATGAAGTCACCACCATGGCAGCAGAGTCTGTCAAATTTATCACAGTCTGGTTTAAGATGAACACAGGAAGAAATATTGGGTTTTTCCACATGAATTGCTATTTCCAGAATCTGTGTTTTCCAGAGGTTCCCTAGATAGTAAGGGTTTGTTTAATCAGCTCTTTAAGGATCACTGTTCTTGTTTGCAACCAAAAGAACTGGCTACTGCTGCTGCTGGGAATAAACAATAGCAGTGCTGCTGTGTTTGCCCTTTCTTCCCTCTCTGTATTAGTCACAGAAAAGATGTGCTATCATTTACTGGAAGAGTGTAAGTTCATTTTTCTTTGCTGTAGAGTGATGACAAAACTCCTCGAGACAGTACTTCCGGTAGGTCTCTAACTCACAGCAGCTCTGCATTTGGACAATCTTTCTCTCTCAAAATTCCCATTAGAAATAAATGGATCAAGAATATGCAGATGAAATTTAGATACCTGATTTGGCTGTTATCCTTTTTCCTTACCTTCTGCTAGAATTCAGAGTATCTTGAAACCTTTTGCTGCTAGCATATAGCAGTCACATGCATTCACTCATTCTGACTTGGATTCCCCATCATCTGCTGGAAATAATTTTCTTTAGATAGTTTGGTCTGCCCTTGAAATGACATACGACATTGTATTTATTTGTAGTTACCCCAGGTCCTCCTAACCCTGTGGGATGAGGTTCCAGGTTAACACTCCAGATCTCCTTCCTTCCTTTTTGATGAGAGTTTTGTACATGCAGGATGCTTCTTCCTCTCTGGCAGGAGGCAACCCTTGGGAAAGTGGGAACTGCCGGCCTCCCAGCACAGTGCCTTTCACCCAAGAGACAGTGGAGCCCCTGTGTCACTTTGATCCCATTTCAGACAACCTTTTCTGGATCTTCAGAGGGTCCAGGTGATGTTGCATGAGCTGGGAACCTGATGCTCAGGGCATCCCCTCTTACGTTACTCAGGTGAGCCCATCTTCTCTCACTCCCCTCTGTAGCCAACAGTATCTGACTGCCCTGTACAAAGAGACAGTAAAGCAGACCAGATTTAGTGGGCTGCTGAGCAGGTCCAGTGACCACAGATGTCACATACAGAAATCCCTGCTTTAGCTTTTCATGGAGAAGGGACTGTTTTCATGTGCTCCTGCTTACCCTAACCACTGGTTTTAAAGTCATACTTCAACAAGTAAAGATTAGAAGATACAGGTCAAATCACTGTAGCAAATCAACACAGGACTTAAAAACTTGCAGTAGAATTTACTTAATACTGGAGAATTCATATTTCCCTCACTGAACTGGAGAAGTTAAATCTCTCTGAAAGGCAGTGTGTCCAAAAGATACACGAGCCTTATGTCCAAAAGCTGCTTGAAAGCCCAAGAAATCCCGGGATCATAAGAAACAGTAAAAACCTACTTGTCAGTGCAAATCCCATCAGTTGCAGCTTGTTTCTTCCTGTCATCTTGGATGCAGAGGTGATCAGAAGGCTCACGAGTCCTTGTTTTCCATAACAATATCACCTGCAGCCCTCTCCTGTCTTGTGCCGCATAGAGTTTGAATGACATGAAGTAATTATAGCAAGCTTTATCAGCAAAATTCAAGCCCGCTGGGCTTTTGAAGATCAAAAGACTGTCACAGATATGATCAGTTCCATTTATCATGTTATCACATTCTCCATTTTCACCTTGTACTTCTGAACGACAGCAAATTCTACTCTCGATAACTCCAGCTGCAGCATTTACGATTTTTATTTCATACCTTTCAGTCCTGAGAACTTCAAATCTAACCAACTGCATCACTTTTATCTGCTCACTAACGACTCTCTGGCTGACGTGTTGTTACAAAAGAGTGAAGCTTGAAACCATCCCTGTGGGCTTTAAAGGTTGATCATTTATATGGGGGTGTTGATGAATATAAGTCGTGTCTGCAAAATCTGAAAGTGAAATCTTTTCAGGATTTATGTTCCCACAAGCCCTTTTCATATTTTTCATCCCGGGGATTGAACTCATAAACTTGTCAGCCCATCATGAACACTGAAATCATAAACAAATAAAAATGAGACTATATGATAAAGCACCTATTCTCCCCTCCCCACACCCAACATGTTAATACTGCTATATTAAAGCCTGGCATTTCAATCACGACAGAGGCACACTGCTGATATGAAGGATGACCTAAATGGAATAAATGCAAATGAACACTTTCTCAGCCAGACATTAAATGTGCTCTGTGTGCGACTGGTTCTTGGCCATGTGTGAGACAAATATAAATCCCATTAATCAAATTTTGAGTAGATTTTTCCTCTGCCTCTTAGTCCTTTCCTTCTTTTTAATAACTAAAAGCACAGGGATTTCAGAGCAGGGGAAAAGGGGCAAAATCAGTCCCATTTGGTGATGCACTATAACACTATGAAATCATCAGGGAAACAGTCCTGATGTCTGAGCACTCAAAAAAATAACAAGAGTTATTTTTGACGGCAGCATAAAATACTGTATTTTTCTCAGTAAATTAACCACAGTAAGTGAAATGATGGCTGAACACTGCATCTGCAGGAGACAAAAATGGCACTTTCCTCACACCTAGACAACACAGTTTAGACAAGCATGCAAGGTGCCTGCTGTGCTATTGCTTCATAGCCTGTGTGGCTGGTGCGTTGTTTCTCCAGATGAATTAACTCTGCGTTGA
>VYZW01017888.1:0-12243 GCA_013401315.1 Balaeniceps rex | reverse complement strand
CCCAAAGGCAAAATGGGTGGGGAAACTTACAGTATAGAATGTGTTTAAAAAGGAAAAATGAAACTGTCATATGCTTGCTTACATGGTGTATGGTGATCATCACTTCTGTTACACATGCTTATATATTTCGTATATTTCTTTTGTATCTGTAAAGGTAGTGAGATCTGCTCAAGAAAGACTGTATCTCTGTTCCTGAAAAGGACAAGCCAACTATTTAAAAAAAGAAAAAAAAAAAAAGGGGGGGGCGGGGGGAAGAAAAAGTCTTAGAAATACTGTATTTATCATGTGTGAGAAATTTGAGATGGTAATCACAGAAAGAGGCAATAGAAAGAAGCTCTGAATTATGAAGAAAACTGGGAAGAAAATGAAGCTTAAATCATGGCGTTTGGAACTAAAATTTAAAACAGCATCAACTATAATGGAAATGAAGATTTTAGAAGTTTACAAAGAATTAACCAGAATTGCAGTCAAGCTGTGAAGAGTAGAATTAGATGGGTTTTTTTCCTAGCATGTTAACAGAAAGGAAAGATCTGAAGTGAAGCCTTGAAGGAAAACTTTGGCAGGTAAGGTACTAAAGGGAATCTTGGTATTTTTTCAATATTGTCTTGCAGCAGAGCAGAACTAGAGTTTGTGGCACGCGGCAGGAGTGAGCAGTGGTTGGAGAGCATTGTGAGAATCAAAGCTGAATGTTAACTGCCCAAAGTGGGCATCATGTGGACAGGGTAACTCAGCAGGGTCAGAAAAAGGTCTGGATGTATCGAGGACAACAGAAAGGATTTTTTTGAAGAAATGCTTCTAATGTATGATGGAGAAGACAGATTTCCGCAAAATGAAATGCGGAAGCAGAGTCAAAACATACATTAGAGGGAAAGCTCTGTAAAGGGAAAGGAAGGAGCAAATGAAAAATTATTCTGTTGCAAAAGAAATACAGAAAACTGATGCATTAAAAATTGAGAGGATGGAAGATAAATGATAAAGGGGCAGAAACCTTGGAAATATCACTCTCTCACTTTTCAAAACTGTATTATATAAGTGTTTTTATAAGTTCAATAATATATTTTAAAAATACCTGAAAATGGTGAAAGGGAGTACCAAGAGCAATATAAAAGTAATAAAGAGCAGTACTGAAGCCAGTGAGATAAGATGTTTATGTTCAAGTTCTCTGGGATATTAAAGTTGTTTGAACATATACTGATCTTGAAAAGAGTGAGGAAGTCAAAATTATTTTGGCTTGATCTAACTCATGTTATGAAGGGGGGGGGGGGCAGTGATTGATGTATTCCAGAAATGTCAGTAACAGGCATAAAAATGGAACAGATAAAATAAATCAGATTACAGTTTAGTCATTCCTTAATGAGTTTAAATTAACAGCAAGTTATGTCTTGGAAATACTAATTCATATTAGGAGAGGAATAGTGACGGAAAAGTGAAGAAAGTGGAGACAGAAAAGCGTGTGAGGGAAAAGATAAAACTGTTTTAAAGGATAGGAAATAAGTAATCTGGAAAGAGAAAAACAGTATAAAAATCCCAATGTTGCTCTGACTCTGCGTCCCTCACTGTCCAATCCTTGTTTCTTCCTTACCAATCTGCCTTTCCTTGTCCATTCTCATCTTTCTTGGGTGTAAACTTCTTCACCTGGAAGAGAAAAGATGGCTAACTGGAACAGATTGAGTACTTCTAAGGCCTTAAGGAAAAGTCTTATTGAAATAAATATATTTTTCATTTAAGACTTTAGTACTGAGGGGAAAAATAGGTCATAAAGAATGGGGAGAGGGGAAGAGGAATAATGATAGAGGGTTTTCCTGAATGCAGTAAAATACAGAAAACAGTTGGAATCTAGATTATCAGTAAAAGTGCAGGTAATACACTCTAAAGGTGCTATGTTACTATTAGACACAGTTGTTGGGATTTTGGTTTTCTTAATCCACCAGTAGGGAGTGTTAGTAACTTCAAATTTCGCTGGATCAAGCTGTAGTTAATCGGGTGTCAATCACTGAAAATTGTATGATAGTACTTTGGAAAATGAGAACTAGAGATGATGAACTGAATTACAATCATTTAGTTTCTGGAATAGAAACTGAAGTTTAACTTTCCTGTTTGCTTTAGTGATCTTGGCATTGGGATTATCCTTTTATGCTAATTTTTAGTTTTGCTTTGTGGTTAAAGTTGAAGTTATGATGCATGCTTAAGAATAGGGAGGAGAGTGGGGGTATCAAATTGAAACTGCAGTGTGCTGCTCTGACCTTTACTTGTCTCATTAAATTTTGGCTTTATATCTAATATGATATGTGACATCTTGCTTTAATCTGAGCTCTTGCAATCCCTCCAAATGATTGGATCCATTATATTAAATCTATAAAATATGCATACATGTAACTGCATGCAGTTCATAAATAATGTATTGTTTTAGAGTTCTGCCAACAAACTAAATTCAGATATGTGAAGACAGTATTTTACTACTTCTCAGCTTCCTTCTGTAATTTTAATTAAGACTGTGCCTGTCTAGCAACAGACATTGATCTGGAAGGAAAAAAAATCTGAATCTTTTAATAGGGCTTGTGACATTAAAGTATCTAAAACAGATCGCTTGCAGACAGGGCAAGTGACCAGGCTATATTTGCGTGATTTTTATCAGCGTTTATTTTGACTTTGGAGTGCTGAGGTTAGAACTGCAAGACGTAGTATTTGAAGTTTTATCTTTCTAACTCAAGTGCTGGATTTCAAGTCTAACTTGATAGAATTTTATAACTTGGATTTTAAACAACACAGCCTTGGCAACAAACAGCACATCTTCGTTCTTGTTTTTCTGGAAGTGCATATAAAGAATGCCACATTCTTCATCCTTAGAATGGGTGCTCTTGGTTTATGCTCAATTTCTTAATAGCTTATTTTCATTCTAACAATTTTCCTACTGCTATGGATCTAACTTAGCAGCTAGAGAGAGCTATATTCTATCATTTATTCATCCTCAGAAGAATTGTGAAGTTCTCATTACACAAGTTTTATTACTAGTGATGCCATGTGAACTTGGAAGAACGCAGCTTGACACATTTCAAGTTGAATTTGTAAGACTGGCAGATAAGGGAAAAACATAAGTTACAATTCTTGGGAAGCTTTCGTATAGATACTCTTGGGACTTCTCAGTAATGTTTTTATAATACACAGCTCAGAAAATCATAATGACTCACTGGTTTTTTCCACACTACCTCTCGCTATCTAATTGTAAGCTTTTGGGTTTTTTGTGGTTGTGCAACATTTTTGCAAAAGGCCTACGTACTGTTGTTAGATACCTTAAAGAAGCTTGGTTTAAAACTAGAGTATGTGTTTACTCTTAATAAATAATGTGTTGATTGGAATGACTTTTAAACGAGGGATAATGCTAAGAGAATAATATGATGCTAGATTATGTTGAGCATTTGTGTCCCACCGTCTTTCCGTACGTCAGGGAAGTATGACACTTTCCCAGTATCAGCCTGTATTTCAAGGGCTTGTAACTTCATCCCAATTTTTATTCTTCAATGCTGATTAACTTGATCTGTTACTCTAAAGTGATTGTGCTTTTTAGCATTCTAATAAACTGAGAAGTTTGAGAATTTAATTTTGAAAAATGAACAGATTTATTCTTGTTTATAAAAAGCAATATGTGCTGAAGGCTTAGATGTCTTTTAAATTTTTACTATTTGTTATGTGAGTAATTAGCCAAACCTTGGCTTTATATTAAACATGTGTGTCTACTGGTTCATGTCATGCTTAATCCAAAAATAGTCTGTAAAATTACAAATTTATCTATGAAAAATACATGCAGGCAGAACTGCATTTTTTTAAAGAATATAAGCTGTAATCTTGTAAACATATAATTAGCTCCTTGCAACTGGTTCCGTGCTTTTAAAATCAGGTTTGTACGTATTTGCAAAGTAGTACCCTTGGCTAAACATTACTTATTGTATACAGTCTACGAAGTCCATCACACATTAGCTCTTCAGTGTTCAGTCATTTAGTGATTTCCTCCTCACTTTCCTATCATTCTGTATAAACAGGCGTATAACTGTAAGGAATTTAATCTTTTCATCACTTGCGAAAACTTCTGGATTACTTCTATACACTTGATTAGACTGAGGCATAGCTTTGGCTCGGGAGCAGGCGTCAAAATGTATTGAATAGGCATAACTAGGAGAGAGGTAATGGAAAAGCTATCAGGGAGGTCACCCCAAGCATGCTCTCAATTTTCTGATGTTGATGCAACTTTGCAGGACCTATCATTGTTTTATGGAATCCATCATGCCATTGACTAGAAGTGTTCTCTGTTCTGCTTATTCTGTGCTTAAATTCACTTATGCCACAAATACCTTTCTCCAAAAACTGTTTCTGGAATAGTGCTCCCAGAAAGTGTGAGCAACTCCCCTAACCAACTTTTTCCTCCTACTTATTGAAGCAGAGAACATTTAGCTCTGTATCTTTCTGTTGACTAAAAGGAAATAGGTTATTTTTTTTCTAAGAGACATAGGCTCTGTGCTTTCTGAACCATATGGGTCAGAATCTTAAATTCGTCAGAGTTTTGGCCTTATGCTCGATATTCCTTAAGCAGCTTCATTACATCCCCCTACTCAGATGGGCTTGGTGACCCCGGCAAACATATGTTTCCAATATTTTCAATAGTTCAATCCAGCTTTCAAGAAAAAGTATGAAAAAGCTCTCTAAACTGTTTTCTATTTGGTATGGTTTAATAAACTTAGGGGTATAGCCTCACCTCCTCTGCCAGAAAACAATCCCAAGGCATGTGTTTTCTTCTATGCCAGCTCTTGCATGTTTCTGCCATGCCGCGCCTGTGCAGCATTCCACCAGCGTGGTCTCCCGTCAGCGTCACTGCTGGTGCACTGTGCTGTCCTGCAAGTGCACGTGCCTGCTTCTCAAACCTATTCAATGTAAAAGAAGATAAAACAGAGAAAGAGTTAGGACTTATAGTTAGATTTTTCTTATTTATACCTTGCTAAAGTTTATATGCTACTGACCAGTAAACTGAACCTCTTAAGCATGTATCCCCAGTGCTGTGGCTAGTCCTAATGAGTGAGACTTGTTCTTGGTGAAGGAATAACAAAAAGTGCCTCAGTGCTGACAAAAATAGTCAAGTTTGTGTCTCTGGAAATACAACAATGGCTCTTCCCACTATTGCAAAGACGATGTCCCCTTGATAGTGTCACAGTGGACAGCATCACATGCCAGTGACATCAATTTCCTAAGTTACTTATTATCTCAAGGGTACTCTGTCATTGATGTGGGTTTCCAAATTAGCCTATGTCAAACAACACAATGATGTGTCTGTGCTTCTGACAGAACAGACAGCCTTTCCTCTTCAGAATGATAACATGCAGCTTGGGAAACTGGTGTAATGCCTAAGCTATTGGCACAGATATCAGAGAAATTCTGTAATATTTGAGAGCTGCCTGGATTTTTTGGAAAGCCTTAGAGAAGATTTCTAGACCTTTTACTCTGCTGTACCTAAGATCAATTTCAAAGCCTTATTCAGAGCTACCTGGAACAGTTCAAAAAAGCAACAAAACCACTTTATCATTATGGCAAACTCTGCAAAATTGTAAGCAAATTTCTCCCAGGTGAAAAAGCTGGGTACTCCTCAAGCTTTTTTGTGCTTGCAAAGGAAGCCCATACATTGTTTCTATGGTTGTGGGTCAGATGCTGACAGTAAATTGTGCAGCAGCATGCTGGAGGACCTAACTTTTCAAGGTTACTGATAGTGAGGCTTTTTTCTGCACACCAGTACTGGTTACATACTAGGAATAACTATATACGGCGCTGTGTATATTCATAGGACTGGGAATATAGTTTCAACAAATACCAGAATGGTCAGCAAATGAAGCTCCAAAGAGACTGTGGCATTTTTTCAGTGTCTGCAATGCCAGGTCCCTAAATTTGTCCTCTTGAAAATGAGGCAGTTTTAGTTATACCATCGTCAGTCTACAACAGACTTTGTTATGAGACAGATGGTAACTGTTAAACATTGCAAGACAAATGTCCTTATGTGCATCACTTTGGCACAGAATTGAGTGGCTGGCTGCTGGTCACGTGGACTTGCCTGTTTGACACACCAGAACCACGAACACTTATTTCTTCAGGTCTTGTCCCTGGCCAGCAACATCGATAGGATTGTGGGAAGAATGTCTTGGAAATATGTCATGTCTGAAATCACTTTGAAAAACAGCAAAAAGAGTTGTACAATCACATTCCTGCTAAATTCATTTGGATAGAACCCTGAAACTCTCTCCTTCTCAGTGTGTTTGAGTGAGCTTCAGAGTGCATATGCAGCCTCTGTTCATTTTAATTTATTTAAATGATTAAAAACTGTTTCCATATTCCAGAGTCATCAAACATCAGTCACCCACATGGAATCTGAAGGCACTATATAAATGGTAGCAGTTGGCTCTTCCTGGGAATGTAATTCAGCTGCCTGCTGCTTGACTCAGCTTCTATGCCTGTTTAGCTGTGTTAGCACCATGTTTTGGAGCTGTAAAAATTTGTCAGTTTTTTCAAAAGCAGAGAAGGAATTTGGGCTCTGTCCCTAAGCTAATGTCCAGCTGAGTGAGTGGACTCAAACTTCATTGATTTTTGGTTTTGTTTTCCCCTGAGCCAATGCCACCTCTAACTTGTAAGCCATGCTATGGATGAGAGTGAGATTAATTAATACATTCCCTAATTTATGCTTACCCTGAAAATAAAGATGTTTCTCGGTGACACAATAATTGGTGCAGGCTGGGATTTATCCTGAAGAAGTAAACAGCTGGAGGTATCAGTGAGCCACATTTAGGGAACCTGGTTCCAAGAGTACCATGCTGTGAACCCTCCAACCTTTTTGTACGTGGAGCGACAATGGGACTTTCTCAGAACCTTTCAGTCCGTCAGGCTGTCCATGCAGCGGTGGGCTGATGGCACTCTAATAGTTGACTGACATTTACTTGACTTGTTCCCATTAGTTGACACTGGAAGGAGAATGACTGCTTGATTTGCCAATCTCAGAAGAGAGGGTAAATCCCTCTGCTTCACTGATTAATTTGGCATGCCACTCAAGTCTTGGGAGCTCGGGAGCTGTTTTATCCTTAGCAGCTCACTAAGTTACATAACTAGATCTTTAGCAATTAATTAATGTTAAGTGATGTGATACAGTGGGGAGTTAATTGCCCTGGAAATCTGAAATGCCAAGTTACAGGGGTTTCTTGCACATCTCTAGAATACTTTCAGTTGAAAGTGTACATTTATCGTTTTTCCTGAACAAGGACACTGAAAGTCTTGCTGTTAGCTAAGAACTCTCTTCAGGTTTTATAATATACTATTCCTGGAGACCTAGTGCTTTCCTCAGAAAGTTTAAATATATTAGTATAACTTCCTTCTACACTTATTAGATATATTCATGGGTTTTGTTGCCTAAAACCATTCTTTTGTCTCCTTCAATGACTTGTGCTCAATCCAAGTGGATGTATGTCTGATTTTGTACTTTTGAGTTCTGAATATGACTTTGCTGCTAACTTGCATTGTAGCCATATAGTAAATTAGTATATCTCTTTCTTATGTATATGATGGAGATAATAGTGGTTTATCAGAATAGAAATTTAATGTTGGAATTTACCTAGTCTTTTTAAGAATGCAAAGGGATAAGGACTGGTAATCTGATTGGTTCATCAGGAGGTACAGTAGTGCTTTTTATTTTAGGACCCTGTGCATGATTTCAAAGAAACATGTAGGATTGCCTTACCAATCACATCAGCAGGCTGTGTTTCACTGGCTTTTGCAGTGACTAGCATTATGTGATATTCTGTTCAAAGAAAGGATATGGGATAATGCAGTGAACTCCCAATAGGGAAGTCTTATCCTAGGACTACTCCATCAGTAGTTGACTTACACCCTGACCCATTAGAGTTGGCCTGTAGGTATTCTTATTATTGGTATATATGTCTAGTCTTTTTTAAAAAAAGAACTTTCTAAAATTTGACCTCATTGATATGCCTTGAGTTTCACAGTTTAATTATTCTTGCTGCAAAACAGTATTTAGATGGATTTGGCCTGTTATCATCTTAAACAACTGTAGGAGAATATTTATCAGAATATTTACCCCATATTGCTGGGGTTCTGTTCAAAACAGTCACAAGACCTTAAAGGAAAAATGCCTCTTGTATACTCCAAATTTGTTAAAGCACAAACACATATGCAGCAGCTCCACTTAGTTGCTTGTTATGTTGTACTTACTAAAGCAAAGCACTGAAATTTGACAGTTTTGTATTCACTTCAAATGCTGTGCTTGTGTTCTGCTTTTAACTCTGAGATGTTTTTCACTTGTGAGTGAATGAAGGGTCCTGTATGGATAATAGCTAGATTATGCATACTTTCCCTAGCTATTCACAGTATCTACCTTAGGCTCTTTCCCCCATCCTCACACATGCCACGGTATTGGGACTAAATGAACAATGTTTCAAGTGTTTTTGCATTTCTTTTCCCCAAATCACTATAGAATTGCTGTAGGAAACAAAATAAGTAAACCTGTTTGCTTCTATACACGCATTTTCGTATCTTCCGTTTTTCTAATGAGAAGACCACTCTGATTTACTAAGACATCTTTAGGAGTTAGATGCGGACATTTTAGAATTTAATAGTATTTACTAATAAAATGTATACTTTCTATTACATACTAGTCTGTGTAAGAAGAGTTAAGTTTAGATATCCTAGTAAAGTGAAATGACTACACCCAGTTATACTGAGTTTCTTCATGATGTTGCAGTCTGACAAATAAATGAATTAATTCAAGAAGATTATTTATTCTTGTTCTGTCAATGGTAACATTAATGCATTGAGATATATTTGTAAACCCTAAGAACACAAGTCTGTCTT
The DNA here is from genome assembly GCA_013401315.1 of Balaeniceps rex. Lineage (NCBI taxonomy): Eukaryota > Metazoa > Chordata > Aves > Pelecaniformes > Balaenicipitidae > Balaeniceps > Balaeniceps rex. The sequence goes on along the minus strand of VYZW01017888.1, from coordinate 3,354 downwards.
TCACAGTCATTATAGTGGTACAAATATGCTGTAGGATAAATTAAGCTGATTATCTTGTCTTTTAAAAATACATTTAAAATACAGAGATCTCATATTCTTAGTTCGCAAATAAATAAAAGGATTTTTTTTTTAAAGACAACTTTTCAGAGCTCAATTGGACTCTGAGGTGAGCTGGGATTTTCTGCCTTTTTCACGCATCTTACGTGGAAGAAATTCTGCTTGACTGTAGATTAATTCCATAGTGTACAGTAGATTATTATTAAACAAAGAAGGAAACTTGTTGACATAAATGTTTAATGTTTTTATTATTAATTGTTCAAGTTTTTAAAATACTTTGTGTAAGGGTTGAGAATACAGTGGGTGTGATTGATCAAAAAAGCTAACTTTTGTGTGGCCTCAGCAGTTCTCACCTATGATCTCAGGATGGGTCAGCTTATTCTGTAACAGCTGCTGAATTGCTGCAACATGCAGGCTGAAATACTAAGAGAAAATAGGTGATGGTTTATTTTAATTTACCAGGCTGTCAGCTATGGTAGCTCTGTAGATCTGTCATGAGCAACTGAATTGTTCCTGCAGTGAGGGCAAGGGTTCCTGGGAAAGGGATCGGTAGTCTGCTGGTTAAACACCACTAAGTTCTCCTATGGAAATCTGTTCCTGCTCGTAAGTCAGAGCTCTGTGCCTAGATGAGAGCACAGAAAATCAGCTCTTCCTCTCTAGAGGATACACATTATAGAAATCTGTCTGGACCATTACCAGTGGTGTCCAGCTATGTTTGTAAGGGCTCCTGCCCTGTTGTGAGAGGGAATTTGATCTCGGATTATTGCATCTTCAGTTTATGAATACAGCTAATGATAATTGCAAGGTAGTCTAAAATTCAGTGTTAGTCTTGTCCTGGTTTCAGCTGAGTTAGAGTTACTTTTCTTCCTAGTAGCTGGCATAGTGCTGTGTTTTGGATTTAGTATGAGAAGAATGCTGATAACACACTGATGTTTTAGTTGTTGCTAAGTAATGCTTAGACTAGTCAAGGACTTTCTTTTTCAGCTTCCCATGCTCTGCCAGGTGCACAAGAAGTTGGGAGGGGGCACAGCCCAAGATAGTTGATCCAAATTGACCAAAGGGCTATTCCATACCATATGACGTCATGCTCAGTATATAAACTGAGGGGAGTTAGCCGGGGGGCAGCGATCGCTGCTCGGGGACTGGCTGGGTGTCGAGTGGTTGCATCCCCTCCGGGGAGGGGGAGGGTGAGCGAGTGGCTGCGTGGTGCTTAGTTGCCGACTGGGGCTAAACCATGACAGTCTAATTACAGTAACTGAAGAATTTGGATCCCCAAATTAATTTTACTAATGGTTGTCATATGTGAAATGCAGATATCTTGGTAACATGGTGATATGCATTACCTTTTAAAATTGCTGTGCAAAGTTGCTAAATACTGCTGCTTATAGCAATCCCCCCCCTTTTTTGTAAATGAAATGGCAATGTGTCTGACTAACCAAATCTAGAAGTGTAGGGATTGCCTATTTAAGTCACTGTGAAGTTTTTTCAAATATTATTTTCAAAACTTGATTGAATTGAAGTATTCAAAATGCAAAGAAGTTAGCACTGCAGGAATACACTTATGTTACAATTATACCTTAACACTAAACTGAATTATTATATCATTAATTGCATTTTTTAAACAGTTACGTACTTTACAATACATTAAAAATCTGTTTTTTGAAATTGTTTTGAAATTTTATTACTTTTTCTCTTGTCCAATGTTAATTGCCCATAGCAGACAGGACTTTGATGTTTTGGAGTCATGGAACTGAAAGCTCACATCTCAGAAATGACAACTTTACATTCTGCGCCCTTTTCCAAAGGCATGAGTTCTGGAGAGCAAAAGAAAGTGGGACTCATTCTTTTGTGGGAGTCTTAATCTATAAAAGCGAGGAAAAGCACATCTACCAAAGGAATTATTCTCAAATAATTAGTCTCAAATAAGCATTTGTCCAAGTATTTGCATATTTAGTACATTCTTTCTTCAGAACCATTTTTAATGAAAAAACCTTTTTTTTGTTGGTTTTTTTTTATTTATTTATTTTATTACAGTCTAGTCTATGACTCTCTAGACTGGGCAATTTATCAAGTTTTGCCATCACTATTGATGAAGATATAGCTATTTTTCAAATGCTTTGCAGTAGCCCTGTAAGAAACTGCATGCCTTGGTTTTTTCCACTAAGCATGCTCTAGGATCCAGAGCATGATCTAGCATGAGCCAGGGCTGCTGGGTCACAAAATAAGGGCAAGTTGGTGGAAATGAAAGGGAAATTTTCTGCTACCCTATTTCTGGTATGGATGGATAATGGCTTTAGGTATGACAAATATAATTTTTTCAGAAGAACTAACATGATTTAAAAAACTGTAGCAATGACAGTTTTTAAATTTACATACATAATGTAAATTTGAGCTTTATGCTGGGAATGCTGCTGTGAAGTAGACCAAGTGTGATTTTTCTGTGACAATCTAACTGTGCTAGAATTTTAGACTAGATGACTCAAAGCTGCCCTGCTAAAAATAAAGCAGGTTTCTGTTTTAAAATCTGAGCTGTACACATACAGAATATATATGCAAATAAAAAAACCCGAGCTTCTGTGTATGACAGATTTTTGATGGTATTTTATTTAACTCTGACATACAGTTCAAAGGTTTAAAGATCCTGAGAACTAAGGTACTTAAAAGAAAAGGTAACTGTGACCTGGTCGTATGAAGCTACCTCTCCAAGAGACCCCTATGTCAATAGCTCTAATATTTTTTACAAATAAAAGAAGCAGCAAAAAAAGATGCAGCAATTGGTGAGGCAACACAGGCTTGACATCCAAGTTTCCTTTTGTTAAATAGTGTGGGCAAGTTAAATTTTAGAATCAATTTAAAGGCCAATAATTAAATTCCAAAGCAGTTTCACCTACAAAATGGAGAATGGCATGGCATGCTTTATTAAAAATATTGAGGTATAGTAATTCAGTATGTTCCAAGTCAAGTAAGCAACTACATGTATCAGATAATTATTTTTTAATTGCAACATGATGGAGTGAGATGGCATTTTGGGTTCTTGGTTTTTCTTTTAGATCTTCTCATTTTTTCCCATCCATTCTTTGGAACATATTGATGAACTATTTTGTTAGTCCTATCAAGGTGAGTTTTAATTATTCTTTCCTCTTTTCCAGAAGGTGTAGAAGGAGGGGGAGAATTTGACCATCATCTGACCTGTGTGCTTGTCAGATTTTTCTCATCTTACTAGCATCATGAGAATTGTCTAGTCTTTAGGATGCTTTTAGACAGTGTCCTGGTTTCAGCTGAGTTAGAGTTACTTTT